>VUQJ01038858.1:50528-64039 GCA_015108635.1 Andinoacara biseriatus | reverse complement strand
CAACCCTAATCTCCATTGATATGATCTTCCTATTAAAAAGGAGTTTTTCCTTCCCACCGTTGCCAAGTGCTTGCTCATAGGGGGTTGTTTTGACTGTTGGGTTTTCTCTGCAGTATTGTTGGGTCTTTGCCTTACAATACAAAGCGCCTTGAGGCGACTGTTTGTTGTGAATTGGCGCTGTATAAATAAAATTGATTTGATTTGATTTTGATTAACATTTTATCCTATAAACTCATTCACTTACTGGCTAGTTACCTACTTAGTTAGTAGGCTAGCAGGATAGCCAGTTTGCTTACTTGCTAAATTGTATTAGCAAAGCCCTTCTTCCAAAATCAATATAGATGAACAGATACAGGTGGACAGATACAGGCTCATGGAACTTGACTGGAACTTTCGACTGTTCAGTGCACACATTTCCAACACTTCTGTTTCTAGTTTCATATCTTTTTTTTAATACAAAACAATGTCAATTTTCTAAATTATAGCTCTCTGTACAAAGATACTTGACAATAAAATGGTGTATGCTTCAGGGGAAGTCTAACTTCTGATTGATAAGTGACTAAAGTATGAGCATGCAGATACTTCATAACCAGGCTTAACAAACCAGTGGGTGAACTGAGCCTATAGCATGCTGCCCTGCCCTGACAGAAACAACTACAGCAAGAGAGGAGTGTGCCCTAATTAAGACACCACTTGCACTGGTTTTCTCTAGAAAACTGCTTTGTCTTGTAAAGCAGCACAATTTTGCTGATGACCTCATAACGCTCTTGTAGATTTAACTAACAGGAACACACACACAAAAAAACACAAAAAAAAACAGTGACAAATGTTTGAACAATCATACTTTTCTCTACATATAATTGAATCACAAAACCTTTCTTTCTACAAAAAAAAAAAAAATGTGAACTGAGTCACACCAAAGAACACTGTGACATAAAGAGAATTTTTTCATGGTTTTCATCTAAAGCTTCTGTTTTTGTGTGGGGATGTTTATCAGGATGAAGATGCAAGTTAGATGAGAAGCTGAATAATCATCATCTTCCACCTGCTCATTAGGAGGAAACCTGAAAAGAACAATAGTTCTGAAGGAGAACGTACTGACAGATGTGTCTGTCTTCATTTTAGATTTGGACATACACAAATGCACGCACTGTAAAGAAAGTTTATAAAAGAGTTATGAAGTAAAGTCTGATCAAACACAGATACTGTACAGAAACACAAAATAAGGATTTAGCTATTACTAAGGTCATTAAAGCCATTTCTGTAACAGTGTTGTTAAGCCAGACATTAACACGTCTATGTCAATAAATAGACACAACTGGCAAAACAACATCCATTAATTAACTCCCTTTCCACAAACTGTGCTGAGATGCACCTTGACCGCCTTCTGTTTATTTTAGATTTGTGTAATTATATTATTCTCATCTCTCCCTAAGCTAAATTTTATTGCTGCTGTAATGAGCACATTTCCCCAAAGGGATCAATAACTCTCAAGTCAAACTAATCTAAAGACAGTGCTCTGCTGTGCCACTGGCAGCACAGGCCCAGTAATCTAGATGCCACGTGTGCTAACCAGAAACTGTGTAAAAACAACACAGCTATAACTTGGAAAGAAAGTGAAAATTGGAAAAGTGGATTATTTTTGACACTGCAGACTGGTAAAATCATAAAACACATCCTTCCTGGAAGGAGCACAAGATGAATTAATTAACAATAACCATAGCTCTCTTAGAAATAAGGCAGCTTAGATAGGGAGAATCTCCGGGAATTAAAAAATGTATTTCCTGGAAACATATGAGAATGAGGCAATCGATTAAGTTTGGAGTCAGAGACCAGAACACAAATTCTTAGGATTTGTCTCTGTTTTTGTCTCTTACAATCTTGGCTTGGCCATCTTGCATATGAAAGGTAATGTAATTCATTTGTTACACAAACATTTTCAGATGCAGTAACATTGTTTTGTGCGAAACCGCTCTGTCAGGCTTTTGTATTTCTACAGAAGCACCGCACAGGTGTCAAACCTACTCTTTCCATGAGCTCACTGGAAAATGCCAAACGCTCTGTTGTACATACAATGAATGCATGTATTATGTGTTAGCAAATTATAGCTTTGTGTTTGGGTAAATGTATATGTTTGTGTGAGTGGGAGAGAAAGCTTGGCACATCCTGACTTCACAAATAGAAATTATACTATTGTGTTAGACTGTTAGGATTTGGTGCATATTGGCTACACCAGCTGTTACTGCTGTAGTAATCTTATGGTACCAGGTTTGCTCAGACTAGAGCAATGAGGAGACTCAGATGTTAGGTGCAGTAATATACAAGTAAAAGTATCAGGGCTCATTATGCAAAAAGTAGACACTTATTTGTTATGATGTTCAATAGTTAAGCTGTAAGGAAAATGACCTCCGGTAGCCTTGAAGAAGAGAGAATGTTGGCTGGTCTCAGCACCTGCGTGTGATGCAGAACTATTTGACCTTGGAGACATAGTAAACAGGTTTGTAAAATATATTTCATATTGTGAAATTTTAACCCAAGGCATCTTATTTTCCTAATCTTAGTTTTTTTTTCCTCCAGTTGCTGCTGAAACTTAATCAAACCAAGAGTTAAAACAAAAAGAAAATAGTGAACGAAAAAGTTAAAATAAATAAATTGGATTCCAGTCTCTCGGTGAACAGTCAAATGTGTCCATGCCACTTTCGCTCCACCTACCCTCTAATGTGGCAGTTCTCTGACCTTTACGAACATTTGTTTCAGGAATGCTTACATGGGTAGTATTAGAACTGTATCAACAAATGACTGATATGGTTTAGGGGGAGGACCTGTTCTTTGTTTTTACACATTACTCTTCATACCTTACTCTCTGAATAAGACATTACAAATCACAGACGGGATATTACTGTTGATGTGGTTTTTGTCACCTAATCTTTGAAAGGAGGAGCACTGGGCCTCAGTGACTATACACAGATGCTGAGTCATTGCATTTCAAGTAAGGCTCCTCTGTAAAGTGAACTCTGAGTGACCTCTGTAACCCAACCTAAGGGAAAAAATTCTCCGCAGTTACCTCTATAAGATGCAATCAGTACAATTGCATGCTTTAAAATGATCTTAACGAGCTTATAATGGGCAGTTTTTGATCAAATTGCAAATTCAAATATATGTTTATTATTGCATTTAGTAATGATGTTGCTGTACTCTTGCTAATATGCTCCTTCGCTTGTTTTTGCAAATGGACTGAACAATTAGCGGACTTTAAAAAATCGTGTCTTGGTTTAACATTCAGTTGAATACTAATGCAAACCACTACCTTAATGATAACTACATATATGTAAATTAATAGTACTTTTACAGTGACAATTAAAGTTAAAAATGATTGTCTATGATTATACTTAAATATTTTAATCATTTTAAAAAATTGTTATGTTACAATTTAAGGATGAACAGTTATATTGTGCTGCACTTAATTTTACAAGTGTACCTTCCAAAGTGGATGCTTGTAGATTGTTTATGTGCTCATCAAAAGCTTATGTGGCTCATGTGTGGACCAGGATACAGGACACCGGGAAGAGAAGGAGAAAAGGCCTTTTAGCCTTTGTGGCCTTCTTTTTTTTGTAAAACCACTGGAAAACATCATTATTGGTATGGTGGTGTTCACAAATCCTTTTTCAAAGTAATATGACAGAAATGTATACAAAACATCTGTTAGCACATACACAGTTGAAAATGTGTGTTATTTGTTAATTAGGTACACCTATACAACTGCTTGTTAAAGCTAATTTCTAATCAGCCAGTCACATGGCATCAACTCAATGATCTTAGCCATGTGGTCAGGATGATCTGTTCAATCCAAGCATCAGAATGTGAAAGAAAGGTGATTTAAGTGACTTTAAACATTGCATGGTTGTTGGTGTCAGACCAGCTGGTCTGAGCATTTCAGAAACTGCTGATCTGGGATTTTCCCACACAACCATTTCTAGGGTTTACAGAGAATGGTCCAAAAAAGAGAAAATATCCAGTGAGCAAAAGTTCTCTGATCAAAAATGCCTTGTTGATGCCAGATGTAACCCTCTTTTTACTTGTTTTAATAAATCTGCTGTCACTCGTCTCCAGCTGGTCCAGAACGCTGCAACGAGGCCTTTGACAGGAACCAACAGAAGGGCACACGTCACACCGGTTTTATCCTCTCTGCATTGGCTACCTGTAAAATTTAGAATTGATTTTAAAATTTTAGTCTTGACTTTTAGAGCTTTTATTGGACAGGCCCCCCAATACATCACCGAAATGTTGACCCCTTTTTCTACAGGCCGCACTCTTCGGTCCTCAAGCCAGAACCTCCTGAGGGTCCCTAAGACCTGGTTTAAAACTCGGGGTGACCCGTCCTTTCAGGTAGCAGCCCCCAGGCTGTGGAATGCCCTGCCCCTGTCTCTCCGGGTGGCCGATTCTGTTGATTCTTTTAAAAAGCAGCTTAAGACACTTTTATTCAGACAAGCATTTAGTTAAATGTTTTACTTATTGTTTTATCAGCTATTTGTATTTATTTTACTTGCACATTGTAAAGCACTTTGCGATTTTATCTGTGAAAGGTGCTATATAAATAAAGTTTACTTACTTATTTACTTACTAGAAATTCAAGGAGAATGGCTAGACTGCTGCAAGCTGCTAGGAAGGCAGCAGCAACTCAACCACTCATTACAACCAAGGTATGCAGAAGAGCTTATCTGATTGCACAACACATGGATTCTTGAAACAGATGGACTATAGTAGCAGAAGACCACACAGACTACTACTCCTGTCAGCTAAAAGAAAAAAAACTAGGGCTACAATTTGCACGGGCTCCCCAAAATTGGACCACAGAAGATTGGAAAAAATCATTGAAGAAATGGAAGATTGGAAAAATGTCTGATGAGACTCAGCGATTCAGGGTGCTGCTGGTGGTGCTGTAATTGTGTGGGGGATATTTTCTTGCCTTCTTAGTACCAACTGAGGATTGTTCAAATGCCACAGCCTACCCGAGTATTGTTGACCTTATCCGTCCCTTTAAGACCACAATGTACCCATCTTCTGATGGCTGCTTCCTGCAGAATAACATACCATGTCATAAAGCTCAAATAATCTCAAACTGGTTTCTTGAACATCACAGTGAGTTCACTGTATTCAATTGGTCTCTACAGACAATAGATCCCATTCCAATAGAGCTCATTCTGGATGTGGTGGAACAGAAGATTCATATCATGGATGCAGCTGACAAATCTGCAGCAAGTACAGGATACTATAATGTCAATATTGATCAAAATAGCTGAGGAATGTTTTCAGCACTTTGTTGAATCTATGCCACAAACAATTAAGGCATTTCAGAAGGGAAAAGGGTCATCCAACCAATACTTGCAAGGTGTGCTGTGAGTGGATTTGTCTCACACAGAAATGCTACATTCAGAATATTCATAATTTGGCTTGGCTAACATTTAAATAGTGTGTATTCATTAAATGAAAGACTGCATGATTACATAGCGAGTGGCAGATGATTAATTCCTGTTTGTACACTGAATACATATTTACAGTGGGGGAAATAATTATTTTATCCCCTGAATGGAAGTGAGCAAACATACACAAAGAACTAAAAGGTCTCTGATTTTTACAGAATTTTCCTGTTATTTTTAAATACACAAAAAGACTATAAAATACAGTAGCAAGTTGAACATAATTTCACATGTATACAATGTTTATCAAAACAATAAAAGTTAAATTCTACTTTAATGCTGAAAATACCTTTCTAAAAATTTTATTTGATGCATTCATTAAAAATAAAAAATTACAGTAAATGATGAATAAACAGTAAAAGAAGCATCAGTTTTTAATTTACATGGATTTGTTTTAATTAATTAACACAGAGGTTGTGCAATTATTTTTCAACACATAAATTGTGTTTTGTTTTTTGTTTTTTTTTATTCTGTCCTTCTCCATTAAAATGAAACTACCATTAAAAATAGTAATTTTTTATTTTTATTTGGAAGTAAGCAAGCTTACAAAATTAGCAGGAGATCAAATAATTATTTGCCCCACTATACATAAATGTTTTATTTTTATCATTTTTAAACAGTACCTCAGTCAAGAACTACAGTACTTCATTGTAATACAAATTATGACCTGCATGGTAAACTGTCATGAAATTGTTACAATACTGAATAATGTAGTGTGTAAGCCTATTCTAACGGAAATAATATGAAGCCATTAGAAAGTACTTAGTGGAAGCTGAGAAATCGTATCCCTCTGACAAAAGTGATATTGATATATTCTTATGAAGAGGAGCTGTCTGGATTAGCTGCAGAATTGTAATCCAGATTAGTTGCATGAGCTATCTAATTTACATTATTGTCTAGCGTTTTTTAATTGAAATTCTTCTTCATAGCCGATGGAAAGAAATATTTAAGTAAGTAGGCAGATTTAAGTCTCTATCAAAGCTAACATCACTTATATGTCCACCCTTATCCAACTTTTAAGTAGCTTTATCTAGAATTTTCTATTTTACAATTGTGCACCAGGATAAAATCTGCTACGTTTTCAATTCATATTCTTGTTTTCATCATTCTTGTACGCTAATCTGATTAACTGCTGTTGCGAGATGCAATGCAACACCCATTGAATGTCACTTACTGTAAATGACATTTTCCATTTTTCTGACAACCCGGGGGGCTACCAACTAGAAGCAGATTTGATGTTTATAGTTTTTAGTCAGCAACCTCATTTTATTGTTTTTGGTTTCCATGTAATTATTCATACACTAACCTTATCTGTACAAATTCATACAACACCATCCTTTGTGGCCAATTTGTGCCGCATCCCCCGGGTACTTCAGGCTAAAATAAACTCCAACATCCCCCATAACCTCCCCCACACCCTATAATCCATTGCTTTTTTTTTTCTGCACTTTTGATTGGATCAGCAACACGTATTTCTCAAATTTTCTTCTTCGTTTAAATATGCATTAATGTATATTTATATTATAAAGTGCAAATTTCCATAGAGAAGACCTCACTATGTAAAGAATGTTGTCACAGGGAATCCTGTAATGAGTTAACATTCATTAGGGTATTACTAAAGATCAAAGTTCAACTAGCACTTGGTGAAGGAAATTGGCTTTTACAGTATCTCTGCATTAAGAGCAATATGTAACCATTATGTACCTGTCAGAAAGGGAGATAAGTCTGAGAGAGAACTAGAGAAGATGAGTGATGATTATTTAGCCTTTCGTTTTGCCCAATTAAGCAATGACAAGTAATTGTTTAAACAAATTGCAAGAGGACATATCTGAGGCACTCAGGGGTCATTTGCGTGATGTCAAATAATAAATAAAGACATAACAGGCTGACACACCACAGACGGGTGTGAACTGGAGATTAAAAGGCCATACGGATAGGAACAGGGACATCACTGTGATCTCTTCCCTGGGTGACTGCGGTCATTTAGAATACTGATGTTCACAAGTCTCAGTTACTCTGGGTGTAGCCATGCTTCCATCTAATCCTATTACAGGGGGCAAATGTTTTGGCTCTGAGGCCACATTGACTTTTTGAAATTTGACAGATGGGCTGGGCCAGCACCAGAGGCATATATATCAAACATAAACATAAAAAAGGCATTACAGTGTTAATACTTAAATGTACTTAGTGAGAACAGCGTTGTTTTTGCCAGTGACTCAAAGTCTTGAGTTTTTTGTTGCAATTTTCCGAATCCTCAACACCAGTCGTAATTATCATTTGATTTGATTTGGGCAATTCTGTACCAAGCTTCGGTGGGCCAGATTAAAAAGACAAATGGGCCAGGTGTGGCCCCCAGGTCGTAGCTTGCCCACCCCTGTCCTATTACACAGTCTACAATACTTTCCAATTTCTTTCCCTTGAAGAAAATCATGAAAGCTGCAAAGACGATATTAAATATTTACATGTAAAAAAGGAATAAGAAGAACACTCAATTGAGTGGCACATTACTGCATTGTGATAAACACACTGTTCACTGAACCACCTTCATTCTTCAGCGCAGGCTGAACTGTCTTGGGCAAGCTTTTGTGTAATTTCTTTAAGTAGTCTTCAGGAATAGTTCTCCAATTTTCTTCACGGACATTCAAAGCTCTTCTTTGGATGTTGGATGCCTTTTGTTCCATTCACAGTCAAGATGATCCCACACTGCTTAAGTAATGTTGAAGTGCGGGCTCTGCAGAGGCCAATCCATGACTGATAGTGTTCCACTGAGTGTTTTTCTACCCAGGTATGCTTTTACTGTATTGGCAGCGTCTTTGGGATCATTGCTGAAAAATGAAGCTGTTGCCAATCAGACACTTTCCAAATAGTATCAGATGGTGGATCAAAATCTGCTGAGACTTTTTTCTGTTCATAATTCCATTGATTTAGACAAAATCCCCAACACCACTGAAATGAAGGCCGAATCCAAACTTTTACACAGTGCTATACGTAATAGTCTCCAATTAAAAACACGCATCAATACTGTGACACAGACAGGTACATTTATGCACAAACACACAGCTGGTGTTTTAATATTTTCATGGGATTTGTTACTAATAAAATGAATATAGAATCTCACCAACCTTAATAGCTAAATGGGAACTGATTTTAACCAGAAAGATCATTTCATTAAGAATCAGTTAATAAAACATAATTATCCTTTTTCCCCATGTGCTGAGTTCATAGTTTGTTTTCGCTCAACAGGAATAACATCAGCCAATTCTAAAATTGTCTGCTCTCTGAATCTACAAATAAACCACCCAGGAGCAATGCAGAGTTGTTTGTGCTCCCCTTTCCTTCTTCTTAACATGCGCTTATTCAACACAACTCTGTGGCTAACACTTGTAATCCTCCTCATCACACAGGGGTAGCAGTCACTCCATTAGCAGGGTTTCTTATGTTGATGTCAGGCAGGCCATTGGTTTGCAAGGGAAATCTTGTTAGGGTTCTTATTGACATTATGTTTCATTAACTTGATTAATGACATCTATTGGGGCATGCTCCATAGTAATCAACGTCTCTGCAGAGAAGGGCAGTCTGCAGTCAGAGATGAGCTTCTACTGCCCACAGCTGACTGGCCTCTGTGTCTTCTGTTTGTTTCCTAAAGTCCACACTCAGAAAGAATTGTACATTCATAAATACAAAAGTAGCAAGCAATAAGAGACCATTAAGTAGACCCCGGATGACCATTAGGAACTTTCCATTTCAGAAACTATGTGTGTTTCATAAAATAGGTCCTTTGAAATTGAAGAAATAAAGCATCTAGTGTCTGCATCAGCTCAATGTAAGATGTTCCAAATTATCTGTTGGTATTAGAACTTACTATGGCCTCAATGTACTACTGTTTGCTTTGATGTCTTTATTAATTTAATACAGCAAATTCATTGCCAAGAGGAGAAAAAAAATCTCTGAGACACAAGGCGAAGAAAAGTTTTTTGTCCAACGTTAGGTGTACCTAATACACATACACAGGGGGAATAATTATTTGCTCACTTCCAAAAAAAATGGACAGTCTCTAATTGCTATGGTAGTTGGATTGAAGGACAGAATATCAACCAAAAATCCAGAAAAAAAATACAGCACATTAAATTTTGAAATTGATATGCATGTCATTGATAAAGCATTTGATCTTCTACAACCCTTCCAGAATTCCTGCTCCCACAGTCTGTGTGCCCATGTGCCATACAGATTACAATCAATCAACCAAATCAATCAATTACAGATACGAGTTATGTTTTTTAAGCACACCTGTCCACAGAATCAATTTCTTCCATTTCAGCCTCTCCACCACCATGGGCAAGACCAAAGAGCTGTCAACGGATGTCAGGAACAAGACTGTAGACCTGCACAAGGCTGGAACAGGCTACATAACCATCAGCAAGAAGCTTGGTGAGAAGGTCACAGCTGTTGGTGTGATTTTTCAGAAATGGAAGAAAAACAGAATGACCATCAATCACCCTCAGTTTCATCTAAAGGCAGGTGAGACCACAGTCACCAAGACTATGTCTGTTTTGGCACCACTACATTGAAATAAATTGAAATCTTGCAGCGCTTGCAAGGTCCCCCTACTTAAGAAGGCACATGCACAGACCCATCTTAAGTTTGCCAGTCAACATTTAAATGATTCAAATAAGGGTTGGGAGAGAGTGCTGCGATCAGATAAAACCAAAATTGTGCCATGTTTGGAGGAAGAGAAATGCTTAGTATAACCCAAAGAACACCATCCCCACAGTCAAGCAGTCGAGCTTTGAATGTCCTTGAGGTGGAAACATTATACTTTTTTGCTGTTTTTCTGCTAAGGTTACAGGACAACTTAACCATATCAAGGGACCATCAAATCTTGGATGAGAACCTCCTTCCCTTCAGCCAGAATACTGAAGATGGGTCCACAGATATGGAGGGAGCTGAAGCTTCAAGTTGCCAAGTGGCAGTAAGAAAATTGGAGCCAATCCCACGTGACATAGGGCAAAACAGGGCTAACACAGAGAGACAGACAACCATTTGCACTAAGATTCACACCTAATAATTTAGGATCACCAATTGGCTTAACCCCACTACTTGCAAGTCTTTGGACTGTAGGAGGAAGCCAGAGTACCCAGAGAGAACCCACGCAGACACAAGGAGAGTGTGCGATCTCCACACGGAAAGGCCCCGGCCAGATGGTTATGTCAAACCAAGGACCTTCTTGCTGTAAGGGAACAGTGCTAACCACCACAGCAGTGTCCTGCACAGCAACAGCATTTATTTCAACCAACGACATGCAAATCAAGTTATAACCTTTATGTGATGAGTTCTTTTTCTGGACTGTTAAAATTCTGTCTCTCTCCATTAAAATTAAGCCGCCACAAAAATGAGGGAAACTTGTGAGGAAACTTACAAATTCAGCGGGGGATCAAATTATTTCCCCCACTGTATTACAATTTATTAATTAATTTTTGTCATCCAGGTGATGGTAGAGAGCTTGAAAAAAGAAGGCCTTTTTTTTTTTTAAGCTCTCAAGACTATGCTGCCATATGACTTTTTTCAGTATACGGAAAAAATATGTGATTTGGAAAGCAAGATAGTTTTTTATTTTTATTTTTTAAACAAAGCAAGTGACTTCTTTTCTTGTCCATGTATCCTACATCAGCTCTTACAACCATCCCTTCAGGGTGGGTCACATCCTGGGTCGGTATATGGGAGATGAGAAGCTTCTCATCTCAGACACTACACGGAAATGAACACTGAAGGCCACCGATTTCCAGCTTGAGGCACTTTTTGCCAGAGAAGAGGGAAAGAAAAGCAGAGATCAAAAAACCCCACCTGGAATTCATATTTACCTTTCATCATCTGCTTTTTACCCACATTGTACTCAATCTTATTTACTAACTCTCTTATGGGAAAGCTGTTCTGGTGAAGCTCCAAGCAGGTGGCTCCTGTGCTGCCAGGGCTGCTGCTGTGGGAGCTGAGTCAGATAATTTGCCTGTTCAGGTTATTTTCTTGGTATATTCAGCTCATGACAGTGCCACATAGCAAAATATGAGAACAAATGCGGCAGTGAATTAGAAGAATATTTAAAATAATTCCACAGTCACAGAAATTTGCTCAGTTAATATTGTGAAAGCACACTGTGGAGAAGAGAATTTCAATTAAGAGCTCAAACTAAATTCTAGCAGTTAATATCTATGATTTTGCTGAGTAATTCATATAGATTATTGTGTTTAGAGAGATATGTATCTGCTGAGCTTGAACAAACTCAATGGAATTTATGTTGACACCACAGTCAAAGTCTCATTTTTAATGTATATAAAAATTAACTGACTGAATAAACTAATGCTATTTATCTAAAATAAATAAATAACATAAAAAAAAAGTTTTGGCAATGAAGCTTATTAAACATTTATGACTGTTCTTTGGTATATGAAAGAAAAAAACTGATAGAAATTTTGAATTAAATAACAAGCAATAAAATCTGTAAAATACAAAATTTGTGCTGCCAAAACTTTTTTGCCACAGCTAAACTGTAATGTCACACACTAGTTTGTGATTTCATTATGAGGCCTCTGCTTCAGCTTCATGGACTTCTCCATCTTTGTATGTTTGAAGCCAAAAGTGACAAAAGGGTGGATCGCTAATTAGACCAGCTGGGTACACAAAGTCAGCCTTGTAGTATTTAAGTAACTGCATTAACTACTACTACTAGCGACTCCAGTGACAGTAGTGACAAACTAGCAAGGGGTCTAGTTGACCCGCACGTCATCGACGTACAAAAATGTATTTTCCTTCTTGATCAGGTTTTGAGGAGGTGTTAGCTAATAAAATGTTTAACGTTTTTTTTAAATGCTGTAGAAATCTGCAGTCTATTTTTCCAAAGAGGAATATTTACCTCAGTAGGACAGTGTTTGGACATTGTTTTCTTTTTAAATTCAGCATTTTGAATCTACTTGTGCTAATTCTTTTTTGAAAGATTTTTTTAATAGAGTTCCATGAATTTGAAACTGGGGTGAAAAAAATCTGCCTTTAAGGTCCTGCGCGTCATTAAACCTTAGTCAGAAACACATTATCAAATGGATGATCATTTAGAATTGCTCTACATTATCTTCAAGTTGTTGAATTTATCCACATCTATGACACTCTCAACTAATATCCTCTACTGAGACCTGATCATGGCCTCTATCTAGAATCACAATTTGCATGCATTTCCAGATGCATTTCTTCCCCACCCCTCAGCTTCCCTGACATGTGCCCAAGTGATTTAAGGTTTAGACTGACAGACATAATTGATGAGCAACAACTGCCAAGCAAGTCTCATTCTGCCCAAGCATGGTGCAAGCCAGCGACATGACCAAGGCATTTTAAAGCCCCGACCTTTTTAATTACTTTTCTACTTTGCAATCCACAATCGTCAAGTACCTCCCGCAGTGTAATAATTTGAAATTCAAAGACCCAACTATAGACAATAATATTAGATTTTTAACTGCAGCACAATTCAATTCTGGATGTCAGATGTTACATATGGTTTTAGCTTTTTAGCTAATGGAAAGGATGGAGTGCAACGGTTTAACAGATGCTTGATATTTGTTTTGTTTGATAGATATTTTCAAGCAAAAATAGTGTGTTAATTGGCACTTTAAAGTTGTGTATGGGCACACTGTTAGGTGTATATTGAAGGTGTTAATTAGCAACTCCTTCATAATATGGATATTGTTTCTATGCTATGACTCTGGTAAAACTGAATGGTGATTCAAAGCCATTCATATCATAATCACATACATAGTAATAACAAACAGATGTTCTCTGTGGTATCAAAGTGGACCTCTGCCTATATGCATGTTCTGGGATGAAATCTAACGTTTAACCTCAGTGGCTGAGGTTTGCTTGCGTATCACTGAGTTTTCACATTCTGCAGTGTAGCAAGCTCAAATGGATGACACCTTCCCACGCTTGGTGTGCAAGATATGCAGTAATGATAAACAAGGCCAAGTGCACTCACCGTCCTCTCGGGACTTCTGAATG
>VUQJ01038855.1:29638-43407 GCA_015108635.1 Andinoacara biseriatus | reverse complement strand
CAGATAATGCTTCAAAATAAGTACTTAGACTCTTCTCCAGGGGTGAGTGTGAAAGAGATGGTGTAAAAGACGGAGAAAGGGGGGTGGGGAGGAAAGAGGGGGAGGAATGGAGGATAGGAGAGGGAAAGAGAAAGAGAAAGAGAAAAAGGTGGTGGAAGAAGAGGGAGGGAAGGATAAGGAGAAAGAGATAGTGGAGGGGTGAAGGTGGAGAAGACAAAGAAAAAGTAGAGCAAGGGACGATGAAGCCATCAGTTCTTCATCAGCTCTTTGATTTTGTTTAGTAGCGGCTGCTCTCTCACTTTTTGTTTGAGCTTCTTCGTTGCTTCTTTTTTTTTTTCTCTTTCAGTTGTTTCAGAGCTTTTTTGCACTCTTTCTCCATCATTTCAGTCTCTGCCATTTCTGTCTTTATTGAGACGTCTATTTTCTCCTCTTCCAGTGATTGCTGTGCTGCCAACAATTCTTTATCTTTTCTGTTTCCTTCTTTTTACTTTTATTTTTGCTACTTGGACCCCCCTTTTCTCTTTTCTTTTCTCTTTGCTTTCTTTACTCCCAACAAGTCCTTGTTTATATTTTCAAATTCCTTCTCGGCCACCAGTTTTCCTTTTTTTTCTTCTTCTAACACTTTCTGCACTTCCAGCAGTTTCTGTGTGACATTTTCTGCTTGATTCTTTCAAATTTCCAGTTTCTTCTTGTGCCTGCTGATTTCTTCTATACTGCTTCCTTCACTTCTGACAATTCCTTCTTTATAATTGTTCTTTCTGTAAGCAGACTCTCAATGGTCTGAGCTGCTCTTCTTGCGTCCTCCTTTTAATTTAGTATTTTCAGCCTGTGTGGCTTTAAAGGCCTCTTGCAGAGCGATCAGCTCAGACACAGACGTGAAGGGGCGAGGCGCTCAGCAGTCCTGCTGCGACATTTTGTTCATTCATTGTAGTCTTTTCACCAACTAATGAACCTACAGATGAGGACAGAATTATTAGCCTCCGTATGAAAATGGCATTTTTTAAAGTGTTGTTACAGTTTCTTCTCAATCAATTTGGAGCATCAGGAACTAATTTCCTCACGCATATTAGCATTTCTCATTGTTTTTATACACAAATATATTTAATTGGCTGATTATATAATTACATTACCAAGCAGTTGAACGTGTGTACCTAATAAAGTGGCTGCTGAATGTATTTAGCATGCCTTTATGGACTATACAGTCGTTGATGCCATGTTCTCATATTGTATATGCTCTCCTTGCTTTCACAAGTATCATTTTTCTTTTCTCCATTTCAGGAATTTAATAACATTTCAAATACGTCCTTCACATATTTGTGTCTGAACACATTTTACCCTGCATTAGGCCCACATTTTTGCCGTACTCTTTTGTAAGGTTTTGATCCAAGTGCAAAAGAAAATGCCTTTTTCACAGGTGAGTATGAGTTATGAAAAATTCTTTAGCTGTTTGGAGAACTGCATTAAGAGTGTTGAAAATCACTCTTCTGCTGTGAGAATTGTGTCAAATCAATTGTGAAAAGTTTTAATCAGAGGAAGGAATTCGAAACGCAGGAAATGAAGCTACCTATGGAAGCAGCTGATGCTGTTTTCTTCTGCAGTACTTTGTAGTACTTTCTATATTTTCTGTCGCAACTTGACATTCTGTACAGTTATGTGTTGTCTTGCTGATGTTTTCCAACTCTGAAAAGTGCTGAAACTATGTGATTCTGTGACATCAGAGTTCAAATCAAATTAAATCAAATCAATTTTATTTATACAGCGCCAATTCACAACAAACAGTCGCCTCAAGGCGCTTTGTATTGTAAGGTAAAGACCCAACAATACTGCAGAGAAAACCCAACAGTCAAACCCAACAGAGTTCTACTGCACATTTTGTCTCCTTCTAGCATGCCCTGCCTACATAGAACAGTATCCGGTCTTTAAGTCTGACGTCATTTCCAGGTCTAAATGCTCCCAAATAAACAGCAATGGCAGAACCAGTGACTGTTCTCTATTAAAGAAGATTGTAACATACATTATCAACTGCAGCCATTCACTCTCCTCTTTCTCATCAGTAAAATTCCAACTGAGTGTGTTTTTTTTTTTTTTAGTCGGATTGATTAAAATAACCAGGGACACAACAGTTAGGATCCGGAAATGGAATTCTACAGTATGTCATCACTTAACAAGCAGGCAGTTGGTGCATGCCCATTGCTGTCTCTCTTTTTATCAATATATATCAATATGATTACACATGTGCTACACACACTGATGCTCCACAATCTGACATGTTAATTCTTTGTGATCGGTCACAAACGCTGCACCAGAGGGGGGCAGTGCTGCCGCATAGGGCGAAGGATAGGCGCATGGACTTCGTCTTCAAATAAAGGTAAGATAATACATGTTTTTTTTGTTTTTTTTTATTTAAAAAGAGAGACACCCCCTCCCCACACACACACACCTTACATCAAATATTTCTTGCCATCATTGTTTAACAGTATGGAGTTGATTAAAGCATATTAATCATTATCATTAAAATTGAAATATAAGTGTCTATTTTAGGTTCATATATGTGAACATCCGACTCCAGACGAGTCAGTGCCTCACCCGACACAAACCTCACCGATTTGCATTCACACCTGTGGGCAATTTAGAATCACCCTTTAACCTAACCCCACTAACTACATGTCCTTGGACCATGGAAGAAAACCAAAATGCTCACAGGAAACCCACAAAAACTCAGAACATGCAAATTCCACACAATAAGACGCCAGCCAAGGTGAACTCAAGCCCAGGACCTTCTTGCTGGGAGGCAACAGTGCAAACTACCACACAACCCATTTGTTATTTTTATAATTTTTTTTAAAGAAAATATGTCCATGTATCTTTGAGCTGCCCACAAAGAAGCAAAAATAATGTTGGTGAGGCTCAGGACCCATTCTAGCCTGCTCTTTGTGTGGGCAGCTGGAAGTAACTGGTGGGCTACTTGAATGAGGACAAAATCACAGGTTAGAGCAACTAACTAGTGACCTGCAGGTTGCTGTTTGATACTCTGACATCTCCTCTCTCTGAGATGCTTGTAAACATTCTTTTTGGCTTTGTTTTGCTGATCTTTGGATGTTTTTGCTGAAAACGACAGTTTCAAAGATGAGTGAGCCAGCACATACAGTCTGTACTGCAAAACAATGGTCTGAAAGACTAACATGTTTGAATGGTTGGAGAAGACAGCAAAGATTAGTGCAGCTGTAAATTCAAATGCTGGAAAAGTAACTGAGAGCAGACGTTTCCATAGACATGTACATGCTATAGACACTTAATTACATTTTCTCCAACTGAAGTCCATCATGAGTATTTAAAAGAATGTTTTTGGGGGCAGCCCATTAGTTATTGTGGTCATCTGGTTCAATCTGTGATAAATGACAGCTGTAGCAACTAAAGCCAAATAGGGCAAACCCAAACCAGGGCAGATCCCTTGTTGTCATGAATGTCAACCCTCCCTCTCCAACTATTGCTGTGGGGAATGGTTCCTTCTTATCCAAGTGGTTATGACATGAGACACAGAAGAAATGACCAAGCTGAGCAGTTAGGTCTGCCATGTTTGGAATCTGGGGCCTAAAAGAATCCCCAGCTGCAGAAGTATATATAAATATATGTACCTCAGCATATTATAAGTAATACTGAGGTAACATGGAATGGAAATAGTTATATGCTTCTAACTTATTCAAAAAGCTTACATGATTTATCATTTGTTCTATCAGATTGAAAATATTTGTTGTATCATCAGAGTTTCTAGTAGCTTTTTTTTCTTGCAACTTCTTCTTACTTATTAGTCATCATATAGAAATACATGTTTATAGAAGCTAAGCTTGTGTCATAAATTACAGAAACAACAAATGAATATTGTAAAATAATATTGCAATATTATAATAAAATAATAGTTTTATGCTGGAGTAAAATCGGATGACTTCTTCCACCACTTTGTATGATCTGAAGGCTACAATGAGAAAATCAAATATAGGACACATGTTTAGTGACAGAGCCCGTCCCACTGCAGTGTGCTCCAGCCGGGTCTGATGGGATGTGCCTTCTGCTCCGCCAATCAGCTCTCGAAGGTCCCAATCTAAAAATGTATTGGGAGAGATACTATTTACAACTGGAGGCTCAAACTTTCCAAATCTGATGATAGTATGAAGGAGCTATCGCCACCATGTAGGGGATTGTGCCACTTTTTAGGGGAATGTGCCCCATTTTTAGGAGACCCTCGCTGTGCAGATCCTGTAGATTGCTGAAGCTCAGGAGAAAGAGAGAAGAAGATGCACTAAATACACTGTGTAAATCATTTTTTTATTCCCTGGAGGAAAACATGATAGGAAAATAGCTAAGTGGTGATGATAACGATGGTGTTACTGCAGTCAAGCTCATTTTGGTTGAAGTGGAAGCGGATGAATCCATTTAAAAACTGAGTGTCCACATAGGGAATTCACTTTGAGCAGCGACTGTTTTAGCAGCTCTTTTAAAAGCTGTAACTAGTTCATTCTTAGAGGAGGAAAAAGTACATGTAGGATTAGCTTATTTAGCAGTAGTGAAGATTCTGCAGTAACTGACACAATGGCATGCACAATGCACATATTCTCTTTTTGTGCAGCTACAGTATCAGAGATGGCCTCATTTTAAAATGAAAAGAAGGTTTCCTGAGGAGAGAGATTGCAAACAGTTTTACGGACATGCTGCTCAGAGATATGTGGAGAAGAATAGGACCTGATAATGTAAGTATGTGAGATGAGATTTGCAAGAACTGCCTCCTGGAGTTATAGGCTGTCTGATTTTTGAGTGTGTATGTTTGCTTACATGCGCCATGTGTGAGGCTTGTGTGTTGAAAGAAACGTGGGGTGGCAGCAAAAAGAGGTGAGCAGCCTAATCCTCTGTAGGCAGACAAGTGCTAATGGCACACATCAGTGCTGGTGTGGGTGATGCCTCGGGGAGTGTTAAAACGAGAGGTTATTGAGCAGGACAGACACAGGGTTCATGCTTGGAACGAGAATGGCTGAAATTTCATCAGCTTGTCAGCAATACTGAAAAATCAAGGCTGAGGGTAGTCCTGGAGACACATGTTAGAAATCCAGAGTATCTGGATTGGAGGTGCACTGAAGCTACTGCTTAATTTTTAGCAACAAGGTGCATAAGACTGAACAAATATCAGTCTCATGCATGTATAAATATGAGGTAAACACTTTTCCGCTTAGTTCCAGAGAGGACACATCCGTAAAAGAGTGTTGGCCCACTTTCTCTGAGCTGCGTATCTTGAAAGTGTGTCCATCATAAAGAAAAAACAACATTTTCACAGCAAGGAGCTGTAGAGTAAAGTGCTTTCAGCCCACTAAAGGAACACTAAACAGCAGAGGGCAGTGGGAATCAGGTGTTTTGATTAAAGCCTGGAAAAATCCAACATCACTGGATGTTTGAGCAATATTTACACTTCACAAGTCCAACGCCATCTATCTGTGTCAAACTGCACCAGATGCAACCTCTAGTAGTTTTGTCAGATGCAACCAGCTGTTGCACATACATATGTCCGCTTGAGCTTTTGAGACTCCTGGTAGCTAAAGAATGTAAGGTGGTGGAGATCCACCTGACCTGCACTTCAGTTGTTAAAGATACCTTGGAAGGTTTAAATACAGGTGACATTATGGAGCAATGTTCTTTTTGCACTATGATACATGCGGTACTGTGCAAAAGTCATGAGCCACCCCTGATTTCTGTTAGATTTTCCCAGGAAAATGGGTGTGGTGGTGGGTTATGTGGTCTTTCTTCAGCCGCAGGTGGGAGAGGTGAGGGTGGGTGGTTCAGGGAGCAGCATCAGGTGAGGTGACACACCTGTCACTCATGGACTAATCACCCTCTCTCCCTATTTTAGCATGGAGAGGAGGCAGTGAAGTAGGGGAGCACATGTCAGACTGGTGTGAAAGCAGTGTGACGACGGATTGTAGGGAATTTATAAGCTGGAATTTATAACTGGGCATTTTGAGAACATGTGCGATGAAAAATAAAGGAATTGTGAAAGCTGAACAAAACTGTGGTGGCATTCTGTGCTTGGGGAAATGGGAGCATGTGCAAATATACATGAAAATACAGAATATAAGACAACAGGCTGTAGATACAAGGATAAATATTTCAACTTGTAATACCTACTGACAATTGCTTCTTTTAACATGCCAAGAAACACACAGAAACATGGATGTAACAGTATTTTTGTGACTTTTAATGTTATTGTTGTTGGTGTACCTTCAGAATCTGTGACATTAAAAGTTTAGATCTCACCTTTTAAACAAACTATTTAAACTATTTCTGGGCGTCACAGTGCTCGTCTTAACCCCTCATTATCTTTCAATGCTTTGGTCGTTGTCTGTCCACTAAGGGGTGCTGGTGGCTGAAGGTTACATACTGAACATGTAGAATGCTTAACAGTGTGCACAGGGCAAGGATTCATTCACATGTGTATAATGTGTACATGTAGTGTACGACATGAACACATTATGTGGTGCCAGTATTACATTAACTGAGCACACTCTATTGTGTAGCGTCTTCCAACAGTGTACTGGAAGAGTGCAGTTTGTATCTTGCACAGATGCTCCCTGTGAAAGTCTGACTGACTCAAGGACATTCTGCTTGAAAAACAAGATAATATGTATTTAAATGTTGGAGAGAATGTTCTTCAGATAAGAAGGTCCATCTGAAAGAGAGAGATCCATTGTTTCACCTGGACACACAAACACACACACACACACAACATACTCGCAAAGTACCCTGTTGTAGGCTGCTAATCAGTACCCTTTGTCTCTTAGAAAGTTACACATCTAATAAAACGACAAAAGGCGATAACGTTTAACCAGTTTTACACCTAATTAATAAAGGCATAGAGTCATAAATAAAAGATTTACTATTGCTTTATTGACAAGCAAATTAAACCAGCTTTTAACCAGATTGAATAGAATTGGTTTCAGCATCCTTGCAGTTATGGTTCCTTTAGGTTTGCAGTTATAATTATTATAAATAAATTTCTTACCGTTACCAAACGATAACACCGTCAAATAAGTAAAAAGAAAATCCGCCAACCTGGAAACCTAAGTTGTTCCTAATAATGGCTCAAAGTTGACATGTAAAGCTTCTAGAAATGTACATCATTTGCTTTCACAAACCACATTTTTTTTCTAAATTTTTATGTCGGAATTTCCTGGAGTTTTTCTTTTCTGTACTAAACCCACGCCTTCTTCCATGCGCTCTACATTCTTGGTCACAGATGCGCATTTTACGCACTGACACAACATGGGTCTCCGTTTGTCTCGGCGCGCTCTCTTGACCTCGCTCTACCTCGTTTTGCGTTTAAACTGTTGGGGCGCAGCGTCGACCTTCGAGTTGACGATACTTCACACCAATGATAACCATGCACGAATCGAGGAGACCGGCGAGGACTCGGGAAAGTGTCGACCCGGGAGCCCCTGCTTCGCTGGGGTGGCCAGGAGGTTCACCAAAGTGAGGGAGATCCGGAAAAACGAGAGGAACGTGGTGTTTCTGGATGCTGGAGACCAATTCCAAGGGACTGTCTGGTTCAACTACTATAAAGGCGCTGAAGCGGCATACTTTATGAACATACTTAGTTATGATGTTATGGTAAGTATTGTTTTCCAGCTTTTTGTATCTGAGAGTGGTTCATGCTTGGAGTTTTCTAAGAAAAGCTTCTTTTAAAAAGTAAATTCTATAGTCACCTTTTCATTACATTAAATGCAATGACTTAATAAAGTTGAAGTTTCTTTCTTTTCTTGTTTTTTGTTTGTTTTGGGTTTTTTTTTTATCATATAGGCTTTGGGAAATCATGAGTTTGATAATGGAGTGGAGGGTCTCATTAAGCCCTTCCTCCTGGATACAAATTTCTCAGTGGTCAGTGCCAACATTAAACCTGACCACACGCTGGAAAAGTTAAATTACTACTACACTCCCTACAAAGTTATCAACATTGGCTCAGAAAGAGTGGCTGTGGTTGGCTACACCACAGCAGAGACCCCCTTTTTATCCATGCCAGGTAAATCTGTTCCAATAATATCCTACACAACAATGACATGTCAATGCTGTATTTTGCCAGTTTATGGATGAAGCTGCATCACAATTAAGATGATTTAATTCAATTACCACACACATACACAGAAATGTAACTTTACACAGTGTCTCTTCTTGTTTGTCACTGTAATAACTATTACTTTTGCTAAAGCCAACTTTCTGATTGTAATCCAGTGCTTTGAGTTTTTTTTGTTGTTTTTTTTCGCGAGTGCGAGAGCATTGCGCACTGCTTGTTTGCAGTCATACTGTACATCCGCTCTTTCCTCTTCATGTTAGGCCAACATCTAAAGTTCGAGGATGAGGTGGAGTCGCTTCAGGCTCTAGTAAATAATCTGGAAAATCTTGGCTATAATAAAATCATTGCCCTGGGACACTCTGGGTTTGATATGGATCAAGACATTGCGAGGCGCGTGAGAGGGGTTGATGTTGTTGTTGGAGGACACACCAACACATTCCTCTACACAGGTACTTCTGACCTGTTTTATTGTTGTTTTTTCATATTTTTTTTATGACTTTTCTTATAGTCAGCTGTCTTCAGACACATAAACTGCATTTCACACTTGCAGTAAGCCACTTCAAAGGAATGACTTCACTGTAACAGGATGTAAGAACCATTAAGTCTACAAACCACAACATTTTCTTTCTCTGCAGGAACACCACCATCTTCCGAAGTGCCAGCTGGCCCCTATCCTTTTATGGTAAAATCCAACCACGGCAGAGACGTACCAGTGGTCCAGGCCTATGCCTTTGGGAAATATCTTGGATACTTAAAAGTCACCTTTGATGAGGCTGGCAATGTCATCAAAGCTGTTGGAAATCCCATCCTCATGGACAGCAGCATACCTCAAGGTATACTACAATATCAGATTATACTTTACACATGTTATTGTTTGAAAAGTTGAAACCATTCACTCAACCACATAAGGTTTTCATCATGTTACCATTTCTCAGTGTTCCCTTAAGTGTTTTAAGTATTGTGGAACTGAGGCAAAAGGTTTATCTGTGTGATCAAGTGTAGACTTGAGCCTCAGCACCTGTCAGAGAGTGCGTCGCAAGCTGGCACTGAGCATCCAAATAGAGCCGTCAAAACTGGTAAACTACAGCTGCAGCGCACACCTGTAAAATGCCCTCTAAACCAAAAGCGGAGGCCAAATCGGAGGAAGACTATCACACACGTAAACGAGCCGTTAAAATAAACATTGAGTCTATAAACTGTAGAATGGAGGAGATGCAAGAGATTAACACAAGCCTCCAGTTCACACAAAAGGACGTGGATGAACATTAAAAACAATTGCTACTATTCCACAGGCGAACGGTTTCATAGCGCCATCAAGACAGGAAATCAATTTTCAATCATTCACTGTTACAGCAGAAACCTGTATGTCAGCTTCCACAACATCAAAATTATTTGATGTCCTGCAAGTGAGAATTCACTGAAGTAACCTTCATGCTACTCCTTTTTGGTAATGTAAATAGTGTGGTATATGGACTTATTTAGGGCAAAAATCTTTTGTATTTTGTTTTATTTAATTTATATTTAGGTTTGAAATAAAACAGTCAACCAATCAAAACATATGTAAAATATACAAGAAATCAGAGGTAATCAGAAACAATAACGCCACAAAATTTCTCTGAAAGAGAAAAAAAGAGATCTTAAAAGTGGATGATTCTCAGGTAAGTTTAGAACTTTAGTAAAGCGTCCTGGCTCTTGCTGCAGTCCGTGAATTTACTGACTGCACTGTGTGCTGCAAATTAAACAGCATTTTTTTTAAACATCAGCTTATAGTTGTTTACATTAACAGTTAACTTGTTATTATGAGATTTTGATGTACGTGCCCATTTTTGATTGGTTGAAATAGTTTGCTCATACACTATATTTCCAAAGTATTCATCCACCCATCTAAATCATTGAATTCAGGTGTTCCAATCACTTCCATGACCACAGGTGTATAAATCCAAGCACCTAGGCATGCAGACTGCTTCTACAAACATTTGTGAGAGAATGGGTCAGTGGATTCCAGCGTGGTACCGTGATAGTTGCGGGGTTGTTTTTCAGGAGTTGGGCTCAGTCCCTTAGTTCCAGTTAATGGAATTCTTAATGGTTCCGCATACCAAGATCATTTGGAAAATTTTATGCTCCCAACTTTGTGGGAACAGTTTGGGAATGGCCCCTTCCGGTTCCAACATGACTGCACACCAGTGCACAAAGCAAGGACCATTTAGACTTGTGCGAATCTGGTATGGAAGAATCTGACTGGCCTGGACAGACTCCTTTGGGATTAGAGTGGAGATGGTGAGCCAGGTCTTCTCGTCCAACATCAGTGTCTGATCTCACAAATGTACTTCGGGATGAATGGTCAGAAATTCCCATAAATGCTTCTAAACCTTGTAGAAAGCATTTCCAGAAGTTATAGCTGCAAACGGTGGGCCAAAATCATATTAAACCCTATGGATTAAGAATGGGATGTCACTCAAGTTATATGTATGTGAAGGCAGATGAACAAGTACTTTTGGGAATACTGTGTACTTAGAGCAAAATGGGGCAAAATTAAGTTTGCCTAAGATTCATCAGGGTATCAAATTAATTTCCTGATAGTTTTCAGAATGGTACATGGTGGCAAAAAAAATGTATAGGCTAATTTGTCTAAGTATAGTATGACTAAAACAAATACAGGATGAGATTCTAGGCTTCCATACTTTCAAGTATCTCTGAGTGCAGGACACGTAAAAACCTACAGCAGCAGAAGGTCACACCGGGTTCCAGTAGAAGAAAAAAGTTGCCTGGTCTGATGAGCTTTGATTTCTGCTGCAACATTCAGATAGTAGTTTCAGAATTTGGCATAAACATCATGAAAGCACAGCTCCATCCGGCCTTGTATCAACGGGCTGATGTGGTGGGATAATGGCGTGGAGGATATTTTCCTGACACATTTTGGGCTCCTTGCTGAGTATTGTTTAAATGTCAGCACCTATTTAAGTATTGCTGCTGAAAAAGCTCAAATCATCTCAAACTGGTTCTTGAACATGACACTAATTTGACTGTCCTCAAACGGTCTCCAGCTGTGTGATTCTTTTTGAATCTGTGCCAGGAAAAATTAGGCATGCCTAATAAAGTGTGCATCGTAAATACAATTACATGTGGAAACAATTAAAAGTATATCTGTTTAAATTCTTCATAAAATATTCAACATAATCTATTTTCTTCTCTCAAGGATTTACTTTTTGCAAATCCTTTAATCACAATCTTTGTTGTTGTTTTTTTTACTTTATCAGACCCACATATCCTTGCTGATATCAAGAAGTGGAAGACCAACTTGACTCAGTACTCCTCGCAGTACGTGGGACAAACCTTGGTTTACCTCAATGGGTCATTTGAAGAGTGTCGATTTCGGGAGTGTAACCTGGGAAACCTAATCTGTGATGCGATGGTAAAAACGACAGACAATTTTCACTTAATATATTCAGTCAGTATTTTACGGTAAACTCACACAGGAGTAGCTGCTCTCTGGGCGAATTAGCGGCTATAAAAGCACTCCATGGGTTTAAAGGAAGCTGACATGCAGATCTCCACTTTGCAGATCTTGATAGAAAGTTACAACCATGAGCAAAGAGACTTTTCTTTGTGTATAATATGTCCCTATTACATTGACAGATTTATTACAATATAAAGAATTCAAGTGAGCAGCAGTGGAATCACGTGAGCCTGTGTATGCTGAATAGTGGAGCCATACGGGCACCGATAGACGAACGCTACAAAAACGGTAGGTGTCATTATTTTTGTTTGTTTGGGGGGATTTGTGCAAAATTGCTGAGTCCTTAATCCGCCTTAAAGTGTTTTGTAATCCACTGGTATTTACATTTATTTATTTGCCTTTTAGGCTCTATAACAATGGAAGAGATACTCACCGTCTTACCATTTGGAGGAACCGTTGACTTGGTCCAAATAAAAGGATCAACGATAAAAAAGGCATTTGAGCACTCCGTTCACAGATACGGAAGCAAGACTGGAGAATTTCTTCAAGTCTCGGGTCTGTTTTTGGCCTTCTGCTCTCCTCTGCTAAGAGAATATTTCATAATCTTTCATAACCTTTTTCTTCTGTATTCTTTTAAAAGTTGTGTAACAGGAGGATTAAAAAGTATGTCAGATGTTAGCTTGTAAAGTTATCATGATGCACAAAGATGCGCATGTGTAGTTAGTGCAGTGTAAAAACAATGATCAGTGGGTTTATGGGGACAGTTCAGGTAGGAGCTGCTGTCTCCAGCTTTAAACTGAATCTAAAATGCTGTTGATGTTTTCCAAAAAGTCAATTTGATTTGTGTTTTACTATTTATATGTAAACAGGGGGGCAGCAAACAGCGAAAACTTTTTTTTTCCCCTGACATTTCCAGGTATTCGTGTAGAATATGACCTCTCCAGGCCGGTGAACCAGCGTGTGGCGTCGCTGACATTGCTCTGCACAGAGTGCCGTGTGCCCAAGTATGAAGCATTAGACCCACAGAAGACATACACTGTGGTCATGCCTTCATACATAGCGGGTGGAGGGGATAGCTATACAATGATTAAGGAGGAGTTGCTGAAGCATAATTCAGGTAGGTGACAGACACTTGCAGTAAAAGTATAAGTGATGAACATTCGCTTGAAATCAAAGTGTTTCTTATCACAAGTGCCCAACATCACATGGCCTGCAGCTACAAACAAACCACACTGCTTTGTCAAAACTCCACCATCAAACAACCAAAACTGGAATTAAAGTATGAGCATCAACCACAGTAGCACACTAAAAGGTTCCTCCAAACAAACAAAACGTCCACGACACCAACAAAAGACGGTGTGTTTTCAGGTGGTTGCCGCAGCTCTACAGCACTCGTATCCAAAGTATTTGGCGATCAGCTTCAAAGGACAACCTTTTCATTTTTTAACACAGTGTTAGTCATCCAGACTAGTAACACATGGTGAAAGGAGCAGCTGTGACTGGCACACACAGGCACATGATCGAGCAGTGATTCAGAGAGCACTTGATTTGCTTTTACTTTGCTTTCTCTGGGCGGAGCACGCATTTTAAATATCACTTGATCGTGTTCATGTAACTGTGGGAGGCCAAAATCATGATTGAAATTAAAATTTGATTAACTTTTCATGGTTCTGGGTCACCTGCCCAGTGTTTTGTGTTCAAGTTTTGTTACTGATAATTATCTTCAGTTTGTTTCTTAATTTGCTTACGGTTTTGAGTATTGTGTATCCCCCTGGTGTTTCAGTTTGAGGACTTCAGTTTTGTACTACGGTGTTTGTTGTATTCCCTCAGTGTGCCTGCCTCCCACGTGTTGTGCGTCATGTTTGCGTTCCTGTTCCCATGTTCAATTATTCCCTTTTTTATTTTGTCGGTCTCTTGTGTCTCATATTTTGTATTCAGTTTACTTCCCTCATCCCGTCCTCTGTGGTTAGTTTCTTCTGTGCTCCCATCTGTTTCCTCTTCCCTTGTTACCTCATGTGTATGTATTGTCTGAGTTTTCCTCTGTTCCTTGTTGCACCCTCCCTCTTGGCTGTGTCCCTCCCTGTTATGCCTCCTAGAAAAGTCAGATTCATTCAGATTATTTGTTCCTGACCAGCCTTATTTTTTTTTGTCTTGTCAATAGTTCAGCTGCAAACTGTGACATAACTGTGCAGCCCTAGTCATCAT
>VUQJ01038855.1:16284-27286 GCA_015108635.1 Andinoacara biseriatus | reverse complement strand
GACCACCACCGGACACATACAGTATTGCACATGACCACTACAGCGTCTCCTGCAGGTCAGAGGGTGGGCCCAGCCACCAAGAGCTCTCCCTCAAGTTCCCTCCCCAGGCCTGACTCCAGGGTGGGGCTGCAGTAACCCTATCCTGGGCAAGATGAACTGGTCGCTTGATTTTTCTCTCTTTTCAGAGCGGTCCTCTGCTCCAAAGGAGCAAGTTTGACTAGGATGCCTCCAGGGTGAGATGTTCAGGGCATCTTCTATGGGAAGGAGGCCTCAGTTTAGACCCAGGGCATGCTGGAGAAATTACATCTCTTGGCTGGCCTGGGAACATCTCAGTATTCCCCTGGATGAGCTAGAGTAGTTTCTATTCTTCTATTACAGCTGTGTTATAATCCCATTTTCTCATACTGTTTTGATTTTATTGATATTCTTTCCTGTGTTCATATTTTCCAAGTGTCCTGAGTGTGCCTCTTCTGTTTTCTTTTTGCATTAGCTCTTGTCTTCTTTGTTTCTACCACTTTCATGTAAAAAAGCAACTTGTTGCAGCTACTTTTATGCCAGTAATAGACTTGGTGATGTCTTATAAATGGATCTCCTCAGTGGTTATAGCCACTGGACTCTGTCTACCATTTAAAAGTTGACACATCACTGTGTGTTGTAGGCCCGGGTCAGACGGTCGTCCATGTCCACCCGCAGACTGAATCACTGGCATATTCTTATAAGGCTGTTCTGGGTCTGCTCCCTTCTTACCTTTTATCATACATCCATCAGAAATCCACAGGAAGATGCTCTCTTCAGTACCTAAAGTCCGGACAGAGCTCGGGGAAAAATCATTTCACTTTGCTGTTCCATCTTCATGGAACAAATTACAAACCGATCTGAATATGAAGGTGCTGGTCTCGTTAAATGCTTTTACCTTTAAGTCTTTACCTCATCTTTACCTTTAAGTCTTTTAAGACTTAAAGGTAAAGATGTCTGATATTCTGGTTAATAAGATGTATTTTCATTTTCAAGTCTCAAGTTGTATATGTCTGTTTTTTATGTTTGTTTTTATGTAACTCTTGATATTGCTCCCAGTCTTGGCCAGGACTTCCTTGTAAAAGAGATTTTCAATCTCAACGTGATTTTCCTTGTAAAATATATAAAAATAAAATGTGTACATTTTGGATTTTACCAATAAAGGCTCACCTTATGTCGTTTACCCCGACTCCTTGATTTGGTGCTCCCCGCTTCCACCACACTTGACAAAACTGTTAAATTAATACAGTTTTATACTATTAGATTTGAATAGCTTTTGATAATTATACAAACAACATGTGAGTGTAACGCTGACTTATTTAGTCTATACTTTATTTTTTTTACAAATGAATGAGAGACAGACCAAGAGAAACCATCTGTATTTCCTCTTGTTGCGGCAGCAGGAGTTCAAATACAGTTACTGTACATGTCAGTTATAAAAGTCTCTGGATTAGTGTCATATTAGCCCATGCCTGGCGAGCATGTTGGCTCATGTTCAGCCCATGTTCATTTTACATCCACGGAGCCATCACAGACATCTCCTTCTGCACCTGCTGAGGAAATGAAAACATGGGGTCAGCACAAAAGCAGGTGCTTGTTGTTGTTCCATTTAAAGAAGACATGGAAACGCTTTGATTGTGTTAAGCTCAAATATCTATTGTTCATATTAATGAACAATATATGTGTATTTTTCTAATGAAAACACAATAACTTAACCTTACATTTATTTGACTATAAACATCATCATGCAAAGCAGAATGAGGTTGCATACAGGATCAAAAACAAAGTTGTGAATAGTTGGAAAAAGTGGATAAAGTATAGATGGGTGGAGGAGCAGATTTTCCAAGATGTTTACCTTGTTTAGCTCTGGAAAAAGTTCTTGAATGACGATGTCCAGCAGCACATACGTCAGCTGAGGAAGGTACAAAAGAAATGCAGATGAGAAGCACTGAGGCCAGATATGTTTAAATAAAATATAAAAAATAAGCAAACAGAACACAAAACTGCAGAAGAAACTATGTTTTGGCAAACTGCATGTTACACAGTGTATCTATTATAAGGTGCAAGTGAGTGCATTCAGAAATATACTGCACAGCAGGAAAATGTGCCCCAAGTCAATTTTATTCATATACTCATCTGTCAAATACTGTCACAGATTCCTGCAGGTCAATTTTTTTTTTCTTGTCTGGATACGTTTCCCATCAGCGAAGTGCAAACATTCTGAGAAAGCACAGAATGAGCCCTCGCTGTTTGTGTGTGTGTCTGTCCTTGTACCTGTTTGTTGAGAACTGGCTGCTGTAGTCCATCGAAGAGAAGACGCACTCCTTCATATTTGGCCTCTTCTCCGATACATTTCCCCAGAAAGTCTAAAGATAAATGCCAGCCAACAATTTAAAACTCACCACTTCTCTTGCAGATTTTAATACTGAATACAAGTCATCTATAAATGACAAACGATGGCTCACAAGAACTGAATAAATACCTGGAATATAGCTCATCATCTCCTCGAATGTCTTCTTGGCTCTCTTCTGCTTGTCTTGGGCGGAGCGAGGTGGGCTGCTTTCACAGAACACTGAGTCTGTAAAGACAAAGATCCAGCACATGATGTCAGCTCATTTAATTTGTGTGCTTAAAGGAATAGTTCAACATTTTCAAAAACACACAGATTCCCTTTTGTTTACTGGCTGCGTACCTCTAAGAAGGGTGATGAGTGAGACCACCCGGTGCTCCTGGACCACTTGGTTGAGTTTGTACTGAAGGTAATAATCTGTATAGGCCTCCAGTGTGTTCTTGAACAGGATCCTGCCTCCCATTAGCAGGTGGTGCAGCCAGTCAGGGACATGGAAGATGACTCGTCCTGAAAAATCAAAAAGATAGATCTGCTATCTTTCTAATAAAACTGATGAAGTTAACAATCTTGCAGATGAAGTTAACTAATCAGGTCGTTATTGAGTAGCCATTATTTCAGAACACTAAGACTTTTTTTTTTAATCACATGTAAGTTCAACTGGTCCACAAACTGTGGGTAGTGACTGAAATAATAAAACAAGCAGTGGAAATGGGCTTCCTCTGAAGGAAGGAGAAGTGTTCAGTCATTCAAGAGGGAGTCAGAGTAGAGTCCCTGCTTCTCTAAATGGAACCACTTGGGTGGATATTATGTCTCTCTGCTAGTTTGGAAATATCTCTGCGCCCCAGGGAGCCGGAGTGAGATGGTATCTCTGCTGTTGTGGAACCCAGATAAGTGGTTTTGCATCAGATGTATGGATGATACACGAGCTATTTAATATTAGCAAAACAAGTAATTTCTGAAACACTTTGCAGTGAAATTTGAACCCAATAAAATCAATCCACAGGCCTCTGACCTTAAACAAATATAAATTGTCATAAATAATGTCTGAAGAACAGACTGCAAAAAAAACAAACCTCCACTTACCAACATACATTAAGTAGTCATAAACCCCTTCAACAGTGATCATTTCCATGAAGTAGTTCTGATTGTGTCTCTTCTCTGTCATCTCTGATCGGTTGGCATTGTTTTTGAAGAGGTCATTGAAGAGCTGGGGGAGAGAGACTTGCGTCAGTTTTTAAGACCGAAGCTCTTTGAAACACCCACTGTCTCTATTTAAAAGCATTTCTAGTTATGAGTGACTAATAGAACTCTACTGAGGTAAATATGTAAAGTCTCTATTTTTTTGAGAATATATTCAGATTTTATGCTAAGTTAAGTGGACATGTTTGTTTAAGCACCACTTGCAAAAAACTGTTATGATCTCATCAGCTGCACCGCTGTTAAGTTCTCAAATTAAATGCTCAAGGCCTTATTTGGCCATGTCAGACCTCGTTTAAACATTGTGAAGGGCTACTTCACAAAATTTGTTGCAAAAATAGTATATGTGTGGAAATTATGTTCTATTGTCAGTAATACTAAAATCACCATTGGCTTCCTTTCATTTGAAGACGGCAAAATCTAAGGAGGAAAGTATCGGTCTAAACAGTTCTTTCAACTGTCTTTGCTTTGAAAACTTTGAAATATGCATCTTTTTTATTATTATTATTATTAATCCTTTATTTATACAGGAAGCTCTTTAAAGCTTGAGGCTTGTAGATTTTTAACCAGACAGTTGTAATTGAAACAATTAATTACAACTGAGCTTTAGTGAGGACTCAACCAGTACTCGGAGGATAACATTCCTCAGGCCTGAGCTTGCAACAAGACAGAGACCCTGAGAAAGCTCTAAACTTACAAACCTTTTTGTCATTCTCTGAGGTGGGGCTCAGGATAGTGAGCTCAGGGCGGCTGGGTTTGGGCTTGGGAGATTCACAGGAATTGAAGAAGGACTGGATGAAAGGCTCCAGATGCTGTCCTTTCTGACAGAAATAGCACACATGCAAAATGTATATTGGGTAGCTATGATTTCAAAAACACAAAACTGACATTTAAAATAATGTGTATTGTGAAAGATTCTGCATATTCTGCCCCGGAGAATAAATGCATTTCTCACCTCCTTTATCAGTTTGCTGGGGACTGACTTAATGATTTTCCCTGTGAAACACAAAAACGTTATCTCAGTGATGTATGCTTCTGTCACATTTTACCTCTTTTCCAGACACATATCTTTTCACCCAACTCAAGGTCAGCCTGATCAAACATTTCCACAGAGTGTTTGAAATACTCTTGCTGTTTAAACAATCTATTTTGCACATTTCTGTTTAAACAAAGTGTCTGTCACATTCTCTGCATCCAGTTCAGAGAGAATCCGCCTCATACTGTACCGAGGTTCACGTCAGGTAACATCTTGTCCAGGAACTGAGACTCCATGCTATGAGGAGACAGGAAGTCGGCCAGGAGCTGGCTGTTGCTCAGCTCTGGGTGCTGCAGGAGTTTCTGCAAAGCAAACAGATAATAAAAACACACATTTGTTTTAACTTGTTTTCCTGTGTAGCTGGAACATCAATCAGAGGACTGCGGATTAAAGTGTATGACCAAATGTGTTTGACATGAGAAGCAAAACTGAGTTCAAACTGGTACACTACGACGCAAAGCTTGCCCCGAGGACGCACAATCGCAGATGTAGACGCTTTCCTCGTTTTTAGAACGAAACAGACTTTATCTGGGGTTTCTTTTGCTTATAAAGCCTGCGAATCAAGTTTAGATTAGTTCGGACAATTCTCCACAGAACATGGTAACTTTTTAAATTCATTTTCAAGCTTTCAAAGCAGTCTCCTATTGTGCCTTGAGAAAAACTACAGAGACTTATTTCAAAACTTTTGTGTTATTTGTGATTCTGTGGTGAAGGTCATCCAGGTGGGGACCATTTCAAAATGTTTCCTTGGAGCTCCAGTTGCGACACATTTGGGATTTGTTCTCCATAAATGTTAAACAGTTAAATCTCAAAGGTTGTTCTTTCAAGTGTTTAAGGACCTTGGTCGCAACTGCAGAGACTGAACTTTGTTATTTCCTCTGTGCATTAAAAAGCTGCACCTTCTCCTATAATAGCCAAGTGAGGCAACAACAATCCCTTTAAAAGCTGTAACTTAACCAGTGATGTGACTTTAAATGTTTCTTTATAAAAACAAACCAAAAAAATTTAATTCTTGATGAACACAAGCACAACAAGACCCATCACTAATGGGGATATCCTGCCGCCATTAATGAAAACATAAAGTAAATGTAGAAATCAGGATAACATTACAGCCCCATTTCATAATCAAAAACCCTTCAGCAGACATCTTTTTATCTTCTGCAAAACTATCTTGCCCTAATTTGGAGGCCTTGCCATAAACTTTTATCCGAATAATTTTAGCCACCCCTGGGTTAGTAAAGATATAATACATATTCCAGCAAAAATATGTTTTCAATATTAATGATACTCATTAAATCAAATGTTTTAAGCATGCTGAGAAAGTACAGAGTACACTCTTGTACAAGAGTGTATACTATATCATACCTTTCTATTTATATATTCCATAACAAATAGCCAGATATAGAACATACTTACAAGGTATTCACACCCTATTATACTCGTGTGTGTGTGTGTGTGTGTACAGGAATATCAGTACATAATGCACCCATGCAACATAATCTGCTGATATCAATGAATTATGCACATCATCACTATAATCATAAGGCAACTATGTACAAATATGATCACGTGATTAGGCTAAGCCAATCAGACATGAGAAAGAGGCTGCGTATCATTAGCAGATATGACGGTCCAAATGGCTAAATGTCTCGTTTTGCTGTTAAAGCACTAGGATACTTGTTTTTGCATATTATTTTCATCATTATTTGTTTAAAATAAACATTCAAAAGGTGTTTTAAAAGCTATTCGACTCATTAGTATGCATTAAACTATTCACTTTGTGTAAGAGTAATTTCAGTCAACTGTGCTACGCCCAGAGTCACATCTGTATATGACTGTATATGATGTCAGTTCCTTCAGTGGAGGGAAATTTAAGTGCAGCGTGGTAAGTTTCATCTTATCTTCAATATTTCTTCAATATTATTGTGTGCACATCGCGAGGGTTAACTGCTTGTCAGTTGTGTTACCAACAGGTCCTTGTGCACACGCTTTAGATATTACTTTTACAAAAATGTAGAGAAGGTTTATTTAAACATGAGTTGATTAAGGTCATGAGATATCACGTTAGCACCAAGCTGTTAGCACCATGGCTGACAGGTAACTGGGTTACCTGTCAAAATAAAAGCATGCACACTTTTAGAAGGGATTAATGTAACTGATCTAAACACTTATATTGTCTAAGTACAATATATATTAAACTGAAAAAATAATTGTACACTAACTAGACTTTGCCGTCTGATTAAAGAAGCATTTGCTTTTCAACATCAGAGGTGGTCACACTTGCCGATGATCCTTTAATCAAGTGTGTTTGATAAGCAGTGCCTGGCTGTTGCTCACACTCTTAAATAATATGGAGGCAGTAAGGGTGGGCTTAGTGTTTCAGGACTGCACAGAGTCCTGTGAAAACTTTCTTTTTCACATTACTGAATATTCTGTCTAGTACAACTCAGAAGCAAAGACTGAAGAAGCTCAAATATCTACCTGAAGATACTCCTGAAATTCCTCCCTCTTCGATGTCAGAAATTCGTAATTCTTGGGACCAATTATTCTCTTTGAGGGCAATTGCGCATCTGGAAATGAGCCTGCAAAGGGTGTAATATTTAACAAATAGGAATGTAAAATATATATAAAAATAAAATGACCATGTATAGAACCTACCATGAAACTCAGTGAGCTTTGATTCTAGGACATAGAACTCCAAATATCTCCTGTACACAGACCAGTGTTCAGTCTCGTGTCCAACTGCAGAAACCAAACATCGAAACTTTGATTAATGACTCCAAACCAAACTAAAACAGTTATTCACATTGGTTCCTCAAACTGGCAGTGAGAGGTAACCGTTCAGTAAGCTGCACATGAGGCTCATGCCAACTAACTTTAGCAAGTCTTTGATGATTTGCATGTTAAGTGGGAAAAACAATTATAAAGAGCAAAATGAACTCTGCTAAACTTGTCAGCAGCAGTCACTTTAGATTCTGGCTCTATATTTTAATTACTGGTCATTTTTGTGTCTAACAAAGGGCCATACTTACCACCAGGGCATATTTCCAGAATTTCCCTGACAATATTACATGTGATTTAGTGATGTTACAATAGATAATATTTTTACATTTGTGGTTTTTTCTATGAATACCATCTAACAGTAACATCATAGATTATTGGTCAAGTTCTCCCTTCAATCTGAGTTACATTCAATAGAAAGAGCAGGCACTCTAAAACATCATCATAAATGCTGAGCGACTTCACTCAGATGACACTAAGCAAGGCTGAAGGAAAAGGTCCGCACGGCCTCACCTGCCTTCCGGTCGTTGCGCTCCACATCAATACAAAATACTGGAATCCTCTCCCTCTTTACATCGTCATCATAGAAATCAATGTATGGGATCGTGATGTTCCAAGCTGAGAGGTTGCGCGGGGTGCTCGGGGTGGAGGCTGCCTCCATCGGGGAATCATCTTCCAGCACCATCATAGCTTCCTCCACCTTGAATAGAAGGAAGTGAGAGTGGTTGAGGTCAAATTCCTTGTAGAAAAAACAAGTCATGGTCAAAACTGCTACTCTTAAGCAGCAAAACACTGCAGTTAGAGGGCTGGCTTTGATTACGTGGAGTTCTTTTGTTCTCCGAAGGTAATTTTGACTTTACATTGCAGTCATTACATAAGAACTGTAAAAAAAATGCACACGTTTTTCATTTATTTCATTTAAAGTGGATATTTAGTCATTTTCACAGGTCCGCTTTGTGGTTTCATAAGGATACACTTGCTCTTTAAATACGTTTAAAACATAAAGCAGATAATCACCTTTGAAACCACCAGAATTTTTTTTCAAGACTAATTTTTTCATTTGCTATAATTGCACAGCCACAAACACTGGATTTAAATATTGGAAAAGTAGATATAATTGCACAAAGATTTTTTAAAAAGTCTGCAAAAACATGTTTTGTCAAAAAGGTTTAACGCCATAGTAGCTCCGTATTTAGCAGTGCCGTAAAGATTGAAACCTTGAAACTCAGCTGCTTCTCCAGAACAGCACATTTACTTTTGTAAAATCACGTGGACGTCTCTAAAGACTAAAACTTGAGATAAGATCAAAACCAAAAACTCTGTGGAGTTCACACAGAAGGCAGAATTAGGTGCCCTATGTGGCTTTCCTTTCTTTACTCACCAACGCCCCCATGTGGGAATTCCTTTAGGAGACCCTCAACTTGTAATATGGTTTAAAGACTTTCTTTACAGTTACTTCTAGTAAATTTGAAACACTGCTTTAAATTTTACATACACGTATGATCAACACACAGCACTTGCTCTTAAATCTAGACTCTATAAGCAGCAGTCGCCATGTGAGCATTCTTCTAAAAGCTTTCATCATCTGATAAAGCATGTTTAGACCATCCTTAGATCTGCCTTACCATATCATCCTCTCCCTCTACCAGCCCATAGGATGGCAGCATCGCTCCCTCCAACGTTGTGCTCCTGAACACTCCTTTGATCTTACTGCCAATGCGGCTGATCCCAAAGGACTCACCCCTCTTAGACGTGCTCCTGCAGTTCAAACAAGGTGGATATTAAGCACAGCGTGACAGAGGAGATGTGCATGGCTTCAGCAAAGCGCATGCAACTTCAGAGAAGTGGCAGGGCAGGAACCATAAGGGAGAAGAAGCAGCTTATTGTATCTGTATTATGAGAGGTAAAAGCTAGGGTAGCCAAAGCAGTGCCAACATTTAACTCCACAGTCATCTTACAATGAAATGCCTGGGTTGCTGGTAAAGCGCTGCAGGGCCAAAAGCAAACACAGTACAAAGCAGTGAGCAGTGATGAACAGACGTCTAGCTTAGAGGGGATCGCACATTTTCAGGGTGCCAAAAATGTTGACGATGATCTGTTACCTGACAACCAAAGAAAGGCACACAACATCACAGGTGCTCTTTGTGAGTTTCAGTTTGATCACATAAAGTAAAAATCACCATATGATGCACAGAGATACATCTGGTACACAACAAGCTGAACACACAAAAGTGCCTGCCAGTGTCAAAAACAAGAGCAACAAGGTTGGAGAAATAAAACAACAAAAACAAGAACCCATGCATAGACCCCACCATGCAGGCGTCCAGCTGGGACTTGGGGTCACATGGGTGAAACTGGATAGCATGACATCACACTGAGCGACCTGTGACAGACAGATGGACCCTGACTTACTTGGGTGATGAGTGGCGGTGGGATAGCGAGCCGTATGGGAAGTTTGTGAACGTGGACTGGGCATGGAGGGAGTTAAAAGATGCAGGTGAAGAGCTGCCAGAGGCGGTGAACAGTGGGGACGGGGACTCGGGGCTCCAGTCCCAGGAACTATAAGCAGAACGGGGTCACATCCCCACGGGCAAGAGGAGGGAGCGGACCGTGGATCATACCAGGGCAGGCAGTATGGTGGTCACAGAATCAGAGTGGACATACGGTCACAGACACAGCACGATGGTGGAAATACACAGATGGAGTCATGGGCGGACAAACGGGCAGAAGTGGAGAGGGTTTCTTAATTGCAGGTTTAGAGGGAGGTTAGCCTCGAAACTGGTCAGTGTTTACACATGTGAATGTGGGGAGTGACAGCGATTATATGCTATCCCATCTATCATTTTGAGTGGCGTAATTGATGTTGCTTTGAAAACTGCCTTCATAACAAGTCTGCTTTCAGATGTAGAAAATGAAACATGAAATGACTGCATGTCCTCCTCTGCGCTTTTCTGATGTTTAATTCTCTAATTTTGGAAACTAACAAGCAAGCAAAAGGAAATCATAAAAACTGAAGCCTAAACCTCCATTAATCCTGATTAGTTTTATCAGCTTACAAGCACATGCTGTGATTAGCTCATTAAGGTCAGTTTTCTCAGTGTTCCCTCTTTTTGCAGCTACACCACACTCACCAAATAAAACATGTATTTAGGGGTGAAAATGAGATGGGTGCTAAAATTATATATCATTATCATCTTAGCAACTAGCGCTTATTGAACTGAAGCACTCCTTGACTGCTGTGGACCCAGGGTACGGTAATTCTGTTAAAAAGGCAGCGCATCTTTATCTTTAGGCAAGTATGAAGTGTTTTTTTTTTTGTTTGTTTGTTTTTTATCTTGCGTGCAGCACTACTCAGCCAGCCACTGTTCTGATCAGCACATTGATGCCTTGTACTCACCGAATGTCATCCAAACTGAGGCTATTTCTGGAACAATATGCACAAGGAGTTAGTGGCAGGGCCCCGTGGCCACATACACACCATACCCCGTGATAGAAAACATTACAGTTGATCCCTGAGCTCAGTTTAGTTACAATTATACTGCAACAATCGAATATAAGTTGTGAATTGGCAACACAAAAAATGGGCTGCTAGTTTACAGCTTTTATTAGAATGTACTGCGACT
>VUQJ01038844.1:35694-46982 GCA_015108635.1 Andinoacara biseriatus | reverse complement strand
ACGCTGGTAGTCCCCTAATTAAGCACTGACTGTGTATGGTGTCCAGAGGGTTTTAGTATCACAAGTTTACAAATGAAGACAAATGAAGATATTTTATATATGAGTTGAAAAATTTGCTTTACTTTTTTTTTTTAAGTTGAGTATTATGTGTGCGTTCCTAAATGCAATTCAGCTTGTGGCTGTTTCTCCTAATGTAGTCCTAACTGTTTTCATCTATTGCACATATTGCAGCTACATAAATAGAAAGAAGTTACAGCTGTAACCTTAAAACCTGCAGAGGTAGTTATTCTCATTACCTGCAGGGGGTCCTAATCAGCAAGTCGACTTCTCCCAGCGCAAACTGCTGCTGCCGAAGTTATTTTTCTTTCTAAGGTGACCCTGATTGGATCAAAACTGAAGGTCCAGAGCTGCAGGTGTGAAACTTGATAGCACCAGCTATCTAGCATCTACTGTTACCCAAAGCAACTGGACAAACATTGCAGCACATTTCATCACTAGAACATGTGCAGTGATTGCCAAGTACTTTGCAGCCTCTCTGACCAGCACTAATACTGAGCTTTGTCAACAACCTTTAATGCAATGCACCTATTCATTATAAAACTCAATAATTCAGCTTGATCGTGCCAAATAATTTACCTTGAGTATGTTTTTTAATAAGAGCGTGCATTTGCACAATCCAATTACATGTCCATTTGAGTCTGAGTACAATCAGCTGTTTTCAGGACTGAGTAGATATGCATCTATAGACTCTGGCTACAGTGGAGGGCTTCATTTCCAGTGAATTGTTGGCTCAGAGCTGCCCTCTGTGTGCATACCTGCGTTTGTACATGAGTCTCTGCTTGTGTGTGCCGTTCTTTGTGTTTATGTTGCTTACAACTTGCCTGCACCAGAATATTCGGATCACAGACCCTGAGATATGCACAGTCGTTGCCAGGATCCTTTGTGTTACTGCACATTGTACTTTTATATGCAAACCTGACATGCAAATAGATGCATTTGCTGCGCACAGAATCCAGCTTTTCCTTCTGCTATCCCTGAAACCAGCTGTTGCTTTCACTTTCCTAATAATCTCTATAGAAGCTATAGAAATTTCCAGAGTAGTCACATGACCTCTACCTTTTTATAGCCATGGTTATGATTAAGGAATGCCTCCTGCTCATCTCTGATTAAATAAAGTGCATAAAAAAAAAAGATGAGACTTCTTTTTTAAATCAGGCAGAAAGGAATGCACACTTACACTCAACTCACCTTGCGGCTCATCATGTGCTAAACATGTTTTTTGGAGTGTAGAAAGAAGACTAATGTAGGCTCCTTTATGTATTGAGCTGTTATGGCATACTATCCAAGAGCTGTCTTGAAAATGTATTTATATTTTAGTTAAACCTAAAATGTGACAAGAAAAGCACATACTGAGTTAAACATGTTGCAGATCATTACTCTTTTTAGCTATCTTGTTAATGTCATAAATGACCTCATATTTAGTTTGCATATATGGAAATCTATAGCTGACCCTTATGGCTTTTATGAATTTCTTATATAATTTAAACAAAAACAGTGTCGTTCCTGCTGTTTGTGTGCCTGTATGTGTGCACATGCACACGTGGATACAAGTGGAGGCACGAGCGTGTCTAAAAACATTCGCAGATTTTTCAAATATGTCAACCTGCTGTGATTGATTTTTTTTTCCACTGACCAAGGAGGTGCCAAACCAATTATATTGGAGACACTTTAAGCGGCCTTTTCTGGTGCACTCGGCTCTAACTAAAACATTCACAGTTCAATAGAGCCTCTTGCAAAAGCCGTGCATGAGACAGAGAAGATACGCACTGTCACAACTTTAATGAGCTTTCACACCTTAAGCTCCACGACAGAGGGAAAAAAAAGAAAAGTAAATGAAAGACTAATGAAACAAAGGTTTTTCAAAAGGGGAAATTCCCTCTCTCATTAAATGCTGATTCATCAGCAGCTAAATTATCCCAAAACAGAGGGATTTCACAACATAATCAATTAAAATGCTGCGTTTAGGGGCATAATTCAAATATTGACAATGACAGGGATACACCTTAATGTGTTGTGTGTTTTCTTGTGCTCTTAAAGTCAGATCAATGATACTACCTCTAAATGAGCAAAAGCCTTGATGACAAAGGCTGAAAAGCTTCTCCAGCTTAGCCTCAACCTTAATAGTGGCACTGTGGGGACACCTAACATAGAATTAAATGCAATTATGAAAAAATGTTTCCAACCCAAGAGGTGCCTGTGAACCATAGAAGCTGCATTCATTTCACACAGCCCCGGGTGCCGAGAGGATATGGTAGTCCTTTTCATATTGGCAGCTGTTTGATCAAACTAACAGCGCTCCTTAGCCATACCATAGCTTCAGGTCTGATGTAAACTCCTCATCAAATTCAAAGGAGACACTGCGTCTCCAGTGCACTCCAGGCTGTTTCCATAAACACTGCTGAATAATTCCTTTGAGCTCCCCTTGTTTGATAGTGGCGTCCACTTTTCTTTCAGAAGGCTGAAGAAGTGTCGAAGACCGGCAAACTTCACACTGGTATATGGGGACTAAGGTTGGACATTGTAGCCATATCTTCCAGCAAGGGTGTGAAATTTTACTGTGAGGGCATCTGATAGCTTGTAGATCAGCTGTGACTGATAGCGTTCTCGGTGCATTGTTGGAAATAAACAGGGAAAGTAGAGCGCAGCAAACGCAAGAGCGAGAAAGAATTCACCACAGACACTGACAGTGAAAGGAGATGTAGCTCGCCTGCTTCTGTGTTGTGTGTGTTGATCATGGTTATCAGACCCATACTAGATGACTGATAACTAAGGTGTGGTGTTGTATAAGTGTGTGTGTGTGTGTGTGTGTGTGTGTGCGCCTGTGTGATTTGAATGACTGCACAACAAAGAGTCTGAATGGATTTAGTCAAAGCTCAAACGCTGATGCAGCTGCATTCCTGGAGGTTTATGATGTGAAACACCAAAGGAAAGGAAACAATGATCACATTCATAAGATGTCATTTTCTCCCACTTTTATCTGAGGAATTTCTTTAGTTTTTTTGCCCCCTCCCCTTTTTTTTCATAACGTAATGTGTTCACCTTTAGCAAAGCTGGCCCCTGTTAGGAGGTTTTGTTTAAAAAACTTGACCTTATTTTCATTAATAATGTCCAGGCTACCTCGGCAGAAACATCCATACTCACAGTTGCAACCCCTTTTCCAAAAAAGTTAGGACACTGTGTCAAATGCAGATAAAAACAGAATGGAATGATTTGTAAATCTCCTGTATTTGCAACAGAACATAGAAAATGTATTAAATGTTTTAAGTGAGAAGAAAACAGTGACATTTTAATTTGATGGCAGCAACACATTTCAGAAAAGTTGGGACAGGACCACATTTCTCACTGTGTAGCATCCCTTCTGCTTTTAACAACAGTCTGTAACTGTCTGGGAATGGAGGAGAGCAGCTGCTGGACTTTTGGGAGAGGAATGTTGTCCCATTCTTGTCTGATATAAGATTCTGGATGCTCGACAGTCCTGCATCTGCGTTGTACTTTTCGTTTCATGATGTGCCAGATGTTTTCAACTGGTGAAAGATCAGGACTGTAGGCAGGCCAGTTCATTAGCCTGACTCTTCTTCTATTACGCCATGCTGTTGTAATAGATGCAGCATGCAGTTTAGCATTGTCTTGCTGCTTTGCTGACTTGCTGATATACAAGGACTTCCCTGAAAAACCTGTCATCTGGATGGGAGCGTATGTTTTATTCATAATTTAAAGTGTCTCAATTTTTGAGGACTTGTTTATAGTTAGCTACACTGAAACAGTGTTTTACATACTCTGTATGGTCTAGACTCTTAGAGAACAATGCCGTAGTACAATCATCGTATTGTTCGATAAACTCACTACTACCTTTTTTTTTTTAGTGTAGAATAATATTTTCATGAGTTTGTTTGCAAATGCTTCCAATTATAAGTACCTGCCTTAAATCTGTAATTTAAAATATGAAACTCGGGCCATACTTTTGTGACATTGCAACTATCTTATGAATGCCAGGCTTGTCAAACATTAAAGCACATCTTTTGTCCTGTCTCTCCCCTCAACCCCAACCAGTCGTGGCAGATGACTGCCCCTCCCTGAGCCTGGTTCTGCTGGAGCCTTGTTCCTATTAAAAGGGAGTTTTTCCTTCCCGCTGTCGCCAAATGTTTGCTCATAGGGGGTCATTTTGATTGTTGGGTCTTTACCTAACAATATAAAGCGCCTTGAGGTGACTGTTTTTTTGGCGCTATATAAATAAAATTGAATTGAATTGAATTAAAGTTACGAATAAGTTGCTGTAGGAGAGTTTTAGTTTATTGATAGAATCCTCCAAAATCACGCATCAATTTTATTGTTTTGAATTTGTTTTCATAAATCTGCAGCGCACAGAAATAAAAGAAAAAAACAACCAAAATCATTCCTTTGTAAACACGATATTACCCTGTATGCAACTCGTGTGTTGGCATTTATAAAGGAAAGAGCAGAAAGCCACTAAAGGTTGTTCTGTGGTAGTGGTCATCCCAAACCATTCCCAACAGCCGTACAGAAACAACATCTCCCACTTCCAACTGCAATGCTGCACCATTGGATCCACTGTCCTCAGGATCCGTCTGAGATGTTGGAACATCCCCAATAAAAATTATGGCCTCATCATTCTTGACAAGTCTCATCTTTTTAGTTCTCTCAGACAACGCTGAATGTCCAGTGAATCTAAAGTAATAGACTCCTCTTACTGGTGCAGTGAAGAAACCTTAAAAAGAGACAAAAGAAACTGATGGAAGTGAAATGAATGAAAACAAATTAAAAAAATAGCCTAATCTGCCTACCTGTGTTTTTGTTGTAGTGGTTTCCGATGTTGGTAAAGACATTTTTGAAGATGAGTGTTGTATAATCTGTGATGCTTTCAGTGTTGCCTTCACCAGTTGGCAGGAGGGAGGCAGTAAAAGCCACTTTCCTCACTGTGGCAAAAAAAAAGATTCACATAATCAATTCTGATGATCCATCAATTCTTTATGTACTTACTGCACACTTATCAGGAAAATATAAAACTCTTTACCACTATTAATAATTTGAAGTTCCTGCACTGCTGCATTTTGTTCTGAAATCACATGACACACATTAATAAGCATACACTCAAATCACTGCATCCATCCCAACCCTGAGCCTTTACCTTCCTGCTGTTTCTCCAGCTCCTCCACACGAAGTACACCAACTCTCAGGGTTTCCTGGATAGCACTGAGTGCCAACTGACCTGCTGCAAGCTCTCTAGCTTGAGCTAACATGATGGAAGAGGAGATAGAAGAAATGGAAACATATTGTGAAGGCTTACAAGCCAGAGAGTCAACACAAAAATGCCCTAATTAGGTCTGAGTCCAATTAGTTACCATCATTCTCCATCTGCAGTTCTTCAGCTATTATCTCAGCAGTAGTCATCCTGGCCTCCATGGCTGTAACAAAAGTGCACATAAGCTTAAGTGCATGTATTTTGTTTTGAACTGAGTCCCTCTTTACTGTGTACCTGTATTTTCTTTCTTTAAGGCCTCCACCAGGCTATCCAAAGCTGTTACTCTGTCTTTCAGGTTCCTAAGCTCTACACTTTGCTCCACCAGCATGTCTCTGAGAGCCCTCAGCTCAGCCCAGATGTCTGACTGAAGCACCAGATCTTCTTCACCTCCCTCAGTGCTCGGCCTCTGTGTCTCAGTCAAATCTGCTCTTGTCTCGCCAGAAGAATCATTGTTACTGCTGTATCTTTGAGCCCTGCAAAGATCACAAAGCAGCAGAATCAGTAATAAAGCCAAAAAAGACTTCATCTTCAACAGGGAAATGACCACTGCTCTGTTTGCCGTGTGTGCATGGGTTATTTATGTGCGACTTCAATGACAAATATGTCAGGTGGCCAAAATCATGAGAACGATCACAGCTTGTGAGGGAGATACAGATAATGGAGTGGATGGTGCAATGTAATCATTTTAGTAGGTCAAATTTTGCTAACTGGCGTAACTTTCTTTGTTTAATAATTTTTCTTAACTAAAACAATAAGAAAAACTTCATAGCACACATCATGAATTCAAAATCTTGACAGTCCTGCTATTTTTACAGTTCTAGATTAGTTCTTATTCAGAGCAGCCATCTGAAATTTGGTGATTGCTTTTAAAGTAAGATCCAAAGAGTTGGCTAGGACATTCAGGAAAAAGAAAAAGGTTGTAGGTGCCTGGTAAAGTATACCCAGACCCAAGCTCCTGCATTTTTAATTTCTCCTAGATATTTGTGATTTGATGGACCTGATATTTATATAAACTAAGCTTTCTCTTTGAACAGGAAGCTGTATTTTGTTACGTGGTTCTTACATACTTTTGTGAGGAAAAAATGCCCTCAGATGTGGACAATGGGATTATTTTGCAGCACAAAACAACAAAAATAACATGATTTAACAAAGTATAAAACACTACTGAGGACAATGAACTATAAGGTCCAGCAAAGCAAAAATGTAATGTCCCCATATGTGGATGCAGGGTCTCAGGATGTTAAAAATAATTCCACTACTAAAAAAAATAAAATAAAGCCATATATGTTTAGATTTCAAACAACTGAAACTTTGACAGGCTTGGCCGCTTCAGCAAATTCAGCCTAACAGCAGACCTGACAAGCGAATTTGACCACATGATCATAGGGTAAATCGAGCAACTGCTGGCGTTAAAGTGTTATCAGAAAGCGAGAGCATGCATTTGGCCTGAATGAATGAAATGGATGACCATGTAGACAAAGGAACACTGTGCTCTGGACAGACGAATCAGAGTTGGGGTGGATTGATATGGCTCTAATCCAACATTTTTGGGGAGAAAACCTCATACCAACTGGTGATTTGAACCACTCAGTACAACCCTTAAACAGCTTGAAAGTGGAATAAATTTACATGAAACAGCTGTCAAACAATTCCCGCAAGCTGATGTCATCGATTGCCAGGGACGTAGATATTTGAAATGGTTTCTGCTATTATAAGTTTTGTTGTGCAAATACGTCAAAAACTGTTTGAATGGAATATCCATTTTTTTTAACATGTATACTGTAATAATAAGATTGCAGTAGTGTTGAATTGCACCATACTGTAGTTTGACATTGTCCATGACCTTTTTCCAGTGGCAAACATTGATATCAGTGTCCAGTCTGTGCACTGATAGCAGGATTCTGTCATTCCTCAGTAACACTGTTTGATATGAACACGGTGATCATTTCTAGCGGTATTGTGGCTTTTATTTTCTCTGACAGGTGTAATTGTTTCCCAGAAAGGTTCTGTTATTATCTTTAACTCTCTGAGTGCAACAGGCCAGCTGCACTGGTCGTTTGGTTACCACAAGTTATTGTGATGAGCTGGGGAAATTTCCCACTTGTAACAAGACCATTATGTGGGCGTTTTGCTTGTGAGTCATGAGCGCGTGCATCAGTGACAAGTTAGACAATTAGACAGAAATAACAACAAATCAATCTGTCGTTAAAAAAATATTTCTTGAAGTGCATAAAGTGGTGTGAATGACATGATTTATGCTGATTGCTGCTTGTGTTTATGAATAAGAATATTGAGCAGCTGTCAGTCAGAATGAAAACTACTCACTGCCACATACAGCTGGATTCACACCAGATAAACACGCAGACATCAATCTTTCTAAGAAAACACTCAGGTGGTGGGAAAGAAAACACAAATGAGTAAGAATGTTGTCTTTAGCACAGCAAAAACACTGGATATTTTCAGTTTTTACTGTTAATAACTTTTTTCTATCCATTTTCTCTCCAGAAATCAAAGAGCTGTCATAAAAAAAACAAAAAAAAACAAAGACGTTGCTGTAGGGGTAAACACAAACAAATGTACATATCCCACAGAAGTTTTAAAGAAGCGGGGTTTCTTTTGGAAAGAGAACATAGAGTTTTCTACCCTCGTGCCGGAGGGGGCAGAGATAAAGACAGTAATAGTTAGACTGTGGTCACATTGGTATGCAGACAGTCATGAAAGCTGCAGTACTTGTTGCATCTTGTAAGTTCATTTTCTCAATATGGTGAAATTTACCCACTTAAATTAGGGAGACCCTTTCTTATCACAAATCTAGGCACTGGTGAATTAGCTACAAATGATTTTTTTAAATTACAGATTATCTACTGATATACACTTGTTTACTGATAACTGTAAACCTCATGATCAGTGTCATCAAAAATTTAATTTTACATTTAAATTCTTATATAATATCTTAAATAATGTATAAATAAAGCAAAAACAATCTATACAGCCTAAATTCTTATTATTTTAGCAATACAATTATAACAATAATGTTGTGAAACAGCCTACATAACCCACATTTATCTTTTGCCCCATATCTGCAAAGCCACAGCTAGTTGGTTCAAAATTCAATTAAATTCAGTTGAATTTTATTTATACGAGCAAGCAATTGGCAAGAGTGGGGAGGAAAAACTCCCTTTTAACAGGAAGAAACCTCTGGAACAACCAGGCTCAGGGAGGGGCAGTAATCTGACCGGTTGGGTGTGAGGGGAGGAAAACAGGACAAAGGACACACTGTGGAAGAGCACCAGGGATTAATAATAACTAATGATTAAATGCATGCATATATGTGTAGAAACACATAAAGAGTGACAAGAGGTGAGTGAAGAAGAAATACCCATGGCTGCCCACAGTTGCACAGCTCTAACGTCTTCATCAAGTTTGCGGATGACACGATCATAGTGGGTCTCATCAGCAATAATGATGAGACAGGAGTGATGTGAGCCACCAGGCCTTGTGGTGCAGACACAACAATCTTTCGCTGATCATGGAGGAGACAAAGGAGATAGTTGTGGACGTCAGGAGAGCGCGTCCCCAGCATTCCCCTTTGACCATCAACTGTGCTGCTGTGGAAGCACCAAGTTCCTCCACAGAGACCCTCAACACCACTTCTCTGGCCAAGGTTACTTTCTCTGCTAGCTGGGAAGAGCCAGATAGCCATGCTAAAGGGTCCGTGAGACTGTGCTGATGCCAATTTTGTTGCTAAAAAAAAAAGTAGCATGCTAACAATTAAAAAAATGCAGCTAAGGATGTAATGTATATCATCATAGTTTGGAATGTTATCGCTGTTGCTCACTGGACACTTTATCCAGCACACCTTGCTAGTACAGGTTTGGACAAATTTTTTACCTTCAGAACTGCCTTAATTCTTCATGGCAGAGATTCAGCAAAGTGCTGGAAACATTGTGGTCCATGTCAATATGATCAAAGATTTTGGATAATATTTCCATGATAGCGTCACACAGTTCCTGCAGATTTGTTGGCTGCACATCTGAGATGCAAATCTACCATTCCACGCCATCCCAAAGGTGCTCTATTGAACTGAGATGTGGTGATTGTGGAGGCCATTTGAGTACAGTGACCTGTCATTTTTAAGTCTTAAAACACAGAATACATATTTGACAAATATTTCAGTTAGCAGGAGCTATAAAGGAGAGGACTGATAAAGCTCAATTGGACATTAAAATTTAATGGTAAGCAATCAAATATTTGTGACAGAACTCTGAAAAAAATATCTCAAAATTAAGCGAATCAAACCTGCTGGCAGGACTACAGAGGTAAGTAAGAAATATGTGCCAGTAATTTGGATAAACTAAACTTTCAATGAAAATTTTCTACAGGTGTAAACCGTATTTCAGCAAGTCGATACAAGAAACCCAGAAAGAGGAAAACGTTGCTTGTAGTCTCAGAAGTACCACATGCCAAAGATATCTGGCATTACATTCTGTCAAAATGGCGGTTAACAAGGCAGCACATCACCTGTGACTTCTCTCCCATTGGTTGTTCTCCCGTGAGCCTGTTGCCAAGGTATTGACCTGTGATTTAGACTCTTGTAAATCTTTCCACCCACTGAGGTCAGTCTGCTCTTACAGGGATGAGTCGTCCTTTCTTCTGTATCACCACTTTGGGCCAAATCTCATGTCAAAGTCTCTTCCTTGTGGTCTGCTCCGAGACTGGAGATTTGCTAGTCTTTTCTGAGCTTGCTTTGTGATTAATTCTATTCTCATAAGTGGAAAATGGTGCAATATCTAAGTGTGATAGATGACAGCTTAGTTGAACTGCCAGGCGCCTCAAAGTGACAGGCAACTTTGCATGCCTTCCTTCAGTCTCCTGTCAGGCAAATTCCTCTCCCTCTGTCTCTCCTTCCAGATTTCCCAACTCTTCTCTGACTTTTTTTTTTTATTGTTGTCCTTTGATATTTTCCATCAGCAAAGCAAGCATGCTTCCTGCTCTGAATGTTTCTGCCATCACCTATTTGCTTCTTCTGATCTGTTAGGTTTGACCAAGTGTTGCTATGCTCAGTCTGTATCATTTAATTTTGGAGTCCTTAAGAGATGGTGTTCTAGGTGTTTAATTTGTCTCCTAAGGTGATTCAGATTTTCTGTCAATGATCTTTTATGATACTCAGCATAAATGCTATAATAGAAATGCTGGCATATAGTGCAATCTAAAATAACACATCTTTCTGTGTTGCAGGTCAGCAAATTGAATGAGGAACTTCTAGACCCTCTTCTGATCAAGCTAATGAGAGAGGATGCATCTGTGCACCCTGCTACTGTAAGAAGTGGGCTTGACTGCAGGTACTTAGCCTCAGCTTAATCTAATGATGCATACTTCCTCCTGTTTACAGCAGCCAGGGAAGAGGGAGCACTAGCCTGTGCTTGTCTGCTGCTGAGAATGCCCATTAACGCTCTTTTTCCCCTCGGGTGGTGACCACCTGAGCTATCAAAGACAAACGTGTCTGTAACACCACCCTCCCCCCTCCTCCTCCTCCCACTCTCATCATGCTCCATCCTCGCCTTTGCTCTGACCTCCATCCAGACACACAATGTACAGCTGACTTGGTTTTCCCCTGTGAAAGATTATTTAGATTTTGTGCAACATCATCATCATCATCATAATCATTATCAACAGTGTAATAACAATCTTTTTGACTATTATTTATCCTGTGCAGATAAACAGCAGTCAAACAGGTACATAAATTCTGTTCAGTGCAATCCTGCACTACTCACTCACTCCCTCACTCACTCCCTCACTCACTCGCTCCCTCCCTCACTCCCTCACTCACTCACTCACTCACTCGCTCACCCCATTCAGTATTTAGCCAAGCAGATAAGTTAGGTTTTATTTGCCAAGGTTTTTAAATGTCACTGTGATTTCCACTGCCCTCTTAATTCACTGGAGGATATAATTTTGTTTGTGATAC
>VUQJ01038844.1:0-28161 GCA_015108635.1 Andinoacara biseriatus | reverse complement strand
TACAACTGCCCTGTGCGTTGTGGCTAAAGCCCACAGGACAGTTAAGTTTGGGGTTGCATCTGAACGAGCCCTCTGTATTCACACACTCAAAGCCAGTTCCACAGTTATGGCTCCTCTGCACACACTCATTGATGTCTGTGGGAAAAGAGAAGATTTATCGAGGAAGAAATGATTAATTTCAAAGAATGTATAAACATCGATGTAATTGCATTTCTTTACCACTGGATGGCACTGTGGTTAAATAGCAGATAAAGTGTTTCACTTTTGCTGCTGTTCATTGATCATAAAGCTCTTTAAGTCAAGGCTAAAAATGTATATTACTACTTAGAATCATATCTATACTAAAGAAATATGTTAAAAACAGCCTTGATGTAATATTAGTCTGATTAGTACATCTAGCCAAACCGGCACCAGTCCCCTGTGCATTGCGTGAGTGAGCACTGCAGTATATTCCCCATGAGTCTCCTAACACCTGTCTACTCAAAGATTTACCTGCTGACAATCAGCCTTTCACATCTGCTGCCACAGTCTGAACCAAAGCTGGAGGGAAATCACAGGCTCAAATATCACAAAATGTTCATGTGTTTGTGTATGACTGTGCATTCAAATGAAAATCTATGAAAATAATTCATAGATTGCTTGTGTTTTCAAGCAGGTTTGCAGGATTTCAGTACTATAGAGGCCTAAACCAGCACTGGCAGCCCTGCAGACATAGGGTAGATCTCTAAACAGCAGATAGTGATTGAGCATCTCGCTCCTGACACAAACTTGGCAGAGTCAGCAAGAAGCTGAGTGAGCCTGACACCAACGGAAAGACAGAGAAAAAGCAGGAAGCAGGATAAATGTGTGAGAGACTGGTAGTGATTTCTCTCCCAGTGAAGTAAAAGGGATCAAGGAACCTTGAAAGGTCAAAGACTCCACATGCTGCAGTATGAGAGGATTTAACCAGTCAGTTTTCTCCCTTTTTCAATTTTTTAACAGACATACAGTTAAATTAAATACTCTACTGCTAGATACTGTAGAGTTGGGCAATGCAATCGTGTTAAGGGGTAAAACATTTTAAAAAAAAGTTATTTTGACAAATTATTGCTAATATTTTCTACCTTTATTCTCTCACATCCTGCTTTGGGTGGTGCAAACAAGAAATGAAATTTTTGCAGTGGCACCCTGGGTTAGCTGTGGGCTACATATGTTTATAATCTCCTAACTATTAAAATACTGGCAAATTTGCATGACAGAAAATCATGCTGCATTTGCTGCTAGCTGTTTCTATTTGTAAGTGCAAATGCTCAATCTGAAACTGCATTGTATTTCATAATGGGAAACGTCTTTATTTGCTCATCATAAGCCAAGATTTTTAGAATCAATGGCAAGACAGCGAGGAGTACTGATGCGACATTGCTCAATTAATTTTCTGGTCTTAACTGAGTCATTCAGTTTCCAGATGAGGGAGGAAAACATTTGTTTCTTTTTGAGTGGTGATTTGTGAGAGGAAGCAAACTAAGTCTTCCGTTACAGTATCACAGTAAGACATTAAGTTGGAATAAATAGCACACCACAAAGATGTTGTTGGATTCCACTATCTTGGGTAAGACAGCTATGTTCTTGGCATTGCATGAAAATGTTTTTTTTTATAAAGTCTGCGTGGATTTCACAGAGTATCATTAATATTGTTTCCAACATGCTTTGGATAATGTTGGTAGTTCAGAGCCAAATATCTGTTTGGAGCTTGCCCGTAATTTCTCTTTAAATGCTCGCTTTGCCCGATTGACGCTCCTTTACATTCACAAGGAATGCGGATTAGCTGTGTCTCCTTGCCCGAGCCCACGGAAAGCCCATCTGCAGTTTCAAATAGCTCTCAAACTGTTCTTAGAGGCCCTTCTTCCTGAACACTGCTGGTGCTTTATGAATGAGACCTCTGCACAGGCCCAATTTATGGTGCATGGAAATAATGAGACGCATAGGGAGGTTTACTATTTCGTCCCAAAGTTGGGCACCTCCCACAAAGACCTGGCAGCTCTTTATATAGTTAACAGCAAGAAATACTATAGAAAAAGTAGCATAATGTTTTGTTTTGTTTTTTTTCTTTGTCTGATTGTGGGGCGTGAGGGGTGTTATTCAGTCCCAACTGTGTGCTTACATGTAAAATTTCATAATTACTGCGTGACCTTTTCAATGCTCCCAAGGCTAATAAAGGTGATTGTGCTGGAACAATGCACTTTCCTTACATTGTAGTAATGCAGCAGTGCACATAGTCCCTTCTTGGTACTTACAGCATAGTCACTGTGGGTGGAAGTGAATATGTTGATGCTGGTTAATGCTGATAAGGTGTGGTGTACCTTCACAAATGTCATTGTTGATCTGGTATCCAGGGGGACAGGTGATCAGTCTCTGACAGGCATAACTCCCTGCAGTATTCACGCAGCGCTCATTCAACTGGCAGGCGTGTGCAGACAAACACTCATTTATGTCTGGATGTTGAAAAGAAAAGAATCGGGACAAATGTGTGAGTGCGAAGAAAGAGAATAAACAATGAGAAGTGCACAGAAGAAGACGCACAGATTTAGAGAAGCCAGCTGAGATGTAGGAAGAAGAAAAAACATCTTTTTTTTCTGCTGTCTGACAATCAGCAGTCAGACGCAGAATAAAGAGACAGGTCAGACCCTCCTCCAAGAGAAAGATCAGGAATAAGGCCACTGGGTATAAAAATCCACACAATGAGAAATTTGTTGCCACAGCGAGCTGCTGTCACAGTTTGCTGCTGCTAAGTAGAGAACAGACCAGTGGTTGTGGCTTAAAGATAGCTCTCCAGGGAGAGAGCTTATATGCACACAGAGCAGTAGCTGATCAGACTCGGGATAAAAAGGATAAAAAGTCCATTCTGAATGTAAATAAGAGGTGTGGTATGCAGTTGGTAAGCTATATTGTGATAGTGCATGGATAGTTGGGATAATCCCTTTGGAAGATCAAAACTTCCCCCACTTGTGTGGTTTTTTTTTTTCCAGTTGGTGGCTGAAAGTGAAAGGGATTAGGGCTCTATCTCCTCTGCAAATCTAGAGGTGCTGATGAGGGAAAGGGACAAACAGTGGCAGAGTCTTGCTGAGAAACTTCTCAACTGGAACCAAATTTCTTTTAGCTGAAGAAGAAAAAGTGAAATGAGCGCTGAAAATGCAAGCTGCTTTCACTTCTGCAAATGCTTTATTGCTACATTTTTACCTCCTTACCTTCACACGAGCGTCCGTCGGCTCTCAAGGCGAATCCCGGCAAACAGGAGCAGTGTGGCTCTCCGCCCACTGGAGTGCACTGTTGCTCGCAGATGCTGTTTCCTAAAAAAATGAGGCCACGCAGTCGGGTCAAATGAAATGTGCTGCATTATCGCACAGCACTGTCTCAGCAGAAACAGAGGAGGGCTTGTGTTAGAGGGAAAAAAAAAATCTATTTACTATAATGCTGCTTGCTTATTTTCTTCCAGATTTCCAGGTTGATTCCTGACCTGGTCATATTTTAATTTCATACTATTGGCTCACAGTATGGTGGACCTCCACCCTGGTATCACGGAAACCAAACAAGAGCAACAAAATGTGACACGGCACACGTGATGATGTGAAGAATGAGCTACGAGCTCCAAAATGCCACTTGTGTTTGACATTTGCAGCTCAATCACATGTGATGGAAAAGGGAGAGTTATATTCAGCTGCATTAAGGTGCATGTTCCAGACTCCGATGAAGACATAAGGGTGAATGAAAGCGCTCAATGTGGGCTGCCAGATCTACAGCTCTCTCTACATTTATCAAGCACTGCATTTCTAACCTTCACAGGGGTCGAGTAGGACAGAAGACTTGGATGGAGGCGGAAGTGGAGAGGTGGGTTCCGCTGCTGCTGCTTCTCTGGCAACCTCCTGCAGTCTGTTCTCCTCATCCACCGTCTCTGCACAAACATGAATAATGTCAAGACAGAAGCGATGAATTACTCTGTAATCACAAATTCCACCTCGCCACCTACAAAGGTCTCCGAGACTTAGATCTTGTTCAGTACCTGCATTTTCAGATGATATGAGACTAGTGGCTACGGATGAAAGTTGTAATAGCAATGGAGGTGAGACAGGAAAAAACACTGCCTGCAGACAAACATTTGGTTTTATTAGTGAGGCCCATTGCTCACTGTAATTTACTGAGAGCTCTGACATTAGTATCCTGTTGAGACAGGCTTGTGTTGGTAAAAGCCACTGTTGATTAGTCTGGTGCGTTGCACAGTCTTCTCTAAAAATACTCCTGAACTGTGGATCTGAGCAGATCTTCACTCATGACTTGAAAAAAGCAAACATGCTTTCTCTCCGGCTAAAACCCTTCTGACGACAGCAGAGATGTGACCAGCTGGCCATTGCTGTCAGTCAGGAAAGGGATGTTGTATGAATAGAATAATTATTATTAGGCACTATCAGGCCTTGCAGACAGGAAGGAAGTCAATAGGCCAGGAAAAATAATACACAGTGAATATGTAGCTAAATGAGCTCTCTCTGGGATGCATGCAGACTTTAAATCATTGCCTTAAAAACGTAAATGGCAGAGAGAGCATTTTCCTTGTGTGTTGCTATCACTAGAAAGGTCTGGTGGTATTTTGTGTGACAGAAGAAGATTGGTGATCTTTACTTACCTTGTGCACAGGAGAAACCGTCCTCTTGCAGCACATACCCAGGAGCGCACTCACACTGGAAAGAACCTATTGTTTTAACACAGATGTGTTGGCAGATGCTGCCCGCATATATCAGGCACTCATCCATATCCTCCACCTCAACAGGACTGTCCACCGCATTCTCCCCATCCTGCACTTGACCAATGGAGAAGGCCTCTCTAGGATACAGGCTGTCCAATACTACAGGGCAAAGAGAGAGTAAGGTTATTCTCACAAGCCATGACATACCACAAAGGATAAAACCCATTAATTAACTACAATATTTATATTGAATAACAAGGTGGATTTCTTCTTTCTTCTTATTTTTTAGTGTAATGTTTATTTTTACAGGGCTATCTGCAGTGGATCAGCTGCCATCACAAATTTCTAAGGTGGGCACTTGTGAAAATCCACCGCAGAATAGCAAGATAAACATAATGCACCAAAAATGTGCTGCATTTCTAATTCTGTTGCATATTTAGCCATGCAATGGATACAATGTTTATTCAAATCAGTGCAAGACAACTGCACTGTGCCAGGCAGGCAGGCAAACACTAGATCTCTTATAATTACATTTGGCTATTATACAGTACATGTATTCTTCAATACTGTGTACCATTGTTTCCCCTCAAGGTTGGTAAAAAAGGTTGGTACCAGGCAATGCCTCGTTCCCATCAGTACTCCTTCGTTCAACCTGAAACATGCCTTTCATATTGTGTATTCATGCATGTCAATATTTGTTCAGAATACCTTTTTTTGGTGGTGGAGTAACGTTCAAAGGAGGCCTCTCTCTGATAGTGTGCCGACCATCTTGACTCAGAGTCCTCCCCTCCTCCCCCTCGCAGCAGGTTAAAAAACTGTGTCTGCAGTGGAAACCCAAATACTGGTGGGCTTCGCAGCGGTGCCCCTCACTGCGGAACTGTAGCCCAATGGAGCAGCAGCTGCAGCAATCCTGCAGTTCACACAAACAGCCTTCCAACATGAAGTTATGGATTATGTAAGTTTTGAAAGTAGCCACGGTACACGGTAATGAGTCCAACCCGTTTTACAAAAAACAAAACATACTCTGGTCCATCCCATATGCATTATTTGTTCTCCTGGCAATGTGGGTCTAATGATGGCAGTTTTAATCTTTTGACTGGTAGATCAGTTGAACCACCAAACAGTGAAATTACTTTTTTTTTTTTTGAACTGGAGAATATAATCCCTGAGGAGAATGCTTTGTGCTTTTAATGAGCCCCTGATGTGTCCTCTAGTGGCACTGTAAATTGTTTTTTTAGGCAAATGTTTAAAATGGGATTGATTTCCAGAAACGTGGTGGGCATGCATGGTGCCCATAAAATGAATCCTACAGATTTCCCCTGACTCTTCATAGTGCCACTAGCACTGAGGTATAGTAAAATATCTCAAGATTTGGACTGTACAGACACTTGAGGAATAGTTTGCAGAGGACGAAGACACATTTCATTAGGCACATCTGTTCAAGTGCCTGTTAACACAAATATCTAATCAGCTGATCACATGGCAGCAACTGGACATAAGACAAGTGAACAGAGTGAGGAAGCTTTAAGTGAATTTGAATATGGCGTGGTTGTTGGTTCCAGACAGGCTGGTCTGACTATTTCAGAAACAGATAATCTACTGGGATTTTTCCACATAACCATCTGTAGGGTTTACAGAGAATCATCAGAAAAAGAGAATCTATCCAGTGAGAAGCAGTTCTCTAGGTTGATGTTGATGCACTTGGCCAGACTGCTTCGAAGTGATAGGATGACAACAGTAACTAAAATAACAACTTGTTACAGCCAAAGTATGCAGAAGAGCATCTCTGAACACACAACACCTGGAACCTTGAAGCAGATGGCCACTCCTGTCAGCTAAGAACAAGAAACTGAGCCTACAATTTGCACGGGCTCACCAAAATTGGACTAATGGAAAAATGGCACCTGGACTGATGAGTCACAATTTCTGGTGAAGCATTTGGATGGTAGGGTCAGAATTTGACATAAACAAAATGAAAAAACAAAACAAAACTGGATCAATCCTGTCCTGTAGCAACGGTTCAGGCTGGCTGTGGTGTAACAAACTGAGCATCGTTTAAACACCACAGCGTACCTCAGTATTGTTACTGACCACGTTCATTCATTTGTGACCACAGTGTACCCATCTGCTGATGGCTGCATCCAGCAGGATGATGCGACATGTCAGAAAGCTAAAAATCATCTCAAACTGGTTTATTGGACATAAAAATGAGTTCACTGTACTCAAATTGGCCTTCACAGTCACCAGATCTCAATCCAAGCCGGTGTGTGATGCTGCCATATCAATATGGAGCAAATATTTTCAGCAACTTCTTGAATCTAAGCCACAAAGGATTAAGGTGTTTCTGAAGTCACAAGGGGGTCCCACCTGGTACTAGTAAGGTGTACCTAATAAAATGGCCCGTAAGTGTATACAGATCATCTGACTTTTCCTCTAGCTGCACCGTGAAGTTGCCATTTATGGGTTTGTTTCAGAGAACTATTGGATTAATTATCCTGAAATTTCATTTTGTTCGCCTCCGGATGAATTTCCCTTAACTTTTCTCTTGTGCTATCCTCAAGTCAGCTAGTTTTCTTCCACCCAGAAAATGAATGAAATTCCCTCATCCTCAGATGCCTTTGTGTTAAGTGCTTATTTCTAAATTGAAGACTGTTATTACTGTGAGCATATTAGCAGACTCCTGTTAGCATTTAGCCAAAAGTACTGCTGTGCAAAGAAATTCACCGAGCTGCAAGCTTTTCATCTTATTGAATTGATCTATAGTAGTTGCAAGTCTGAATTTGGGGCAAATCTTCCCCTGTGTGTGGCCTCTTACTCGTTTTTCCTCTAGCTCTCAGCAAGAGCTAGAGTGCCCAGGAGTATAGGGAAACATAAAACTGAAGTAATGATTGCTGTGATAGAGCGTGGTTGTAGATGGAATAATATTACTAAAACTACAGGGGTTCCTCGGAAAGGTGGTGAAAGCCAATATTTAACACCTGTACAGCACCACAGTGCCAATAATGGCCTCACGCTGCTCAAGCGCTTCTGAACAGATGGGTTGATTTCCTTCAACAGGTCAGGTAGCAAATGAGCTACTTTGGGTATCTGGTCATATAATACTTATGCATTCATCATAAATGGACCATCACTGATTGCCTCAATGTCCCTACTGCACTGCTGCTCTTTTACCACTTTAATTATCACTCCATGCTTAGACAGTTTTCCACACAACTGAAATGTGACATGTCCGATAGCTGAGATCCGCTTTGAAGATAGTGAAGTCTGCAAGACTGTGGAAATCTTTAGTTGTAACAGGCCCTACTGTAAATCAGTGTTAAATACTTTAAATAGGATGATTAAATAACAGGGATTTGGAACAACAGCAATAAACCTCAGAGGACATCTACAATAAAACACAGCAGACTGTGTTAATTTTCCCTCATTTAAAAATTTAAAATCTTGTCTCTGAGTCCAGAGAACTGCATTTACCCTTTTCCCAAGGTTACCTGGTCACATATACTTGCCTTGTAAGAATCAATCCCACATTTATTGCTGGCATCCTCTCCACACATATTTCCTGCTCTGGCTGCATTCATTCCAGCCAAGCAGCGACTTTCTCTCAGGGAGCCGAGGCAGCACTGTTGTTGGGCAGTCCTGACAGAGAAAAGCACACATGAGGAATGACTGCAGAAGTGTTTGGACTGCAACTGTGGCCTTCCAGCAACAACAATTCTTCCCAAGCCTGTTGCCACAGACCTGAATGGACTTTCAGGTTTTTATGAATTCTATTAGTGAGAGGAATTGAAATGGAAATCTTAATAATTTAGCAGTCAAAACACAGAGGCTCATTCTGCATTTCCAAAGAAAAGTAAACTAAAAATGGGATTAAATCATGCGAGAAAAAAGCCTCGCTGAAACAAAATGTGAGAATTACTTTATCATTATGTAACACCTGTAAAAGGCACTTTTAACATGAAAATATGCTCTTTTGATAATAGATGGATGTTATTTAATAATGCTCTTACAAGCACACAAAAGGCACATCATCTGCAGGTGGTGCAATGTTGTTACAGTGACCATTAGCTGAAGCCCATATTGCCCCTGTCTCACAGCAGGTCTTCAGCAGCTCCTTGGCAGACACTGTAATAAAACACAAACACCAAAATCCAGATTTATCCTGCTCAATGTGCCAGGCGTTCAGACCACATAAAAAAAATGTTTACAACATGCATATCACTGGATTCAAATTGTACATCATTTTTTATCTAAGAAAGACCCATCAAGTGAGATGCTGTAAAAATGTGGTTTATTGATATCTGAAATACAATCAGATCGCATCTCCTGCGGGACAGAGTTTGCTGGATTTGGTGACGACACGCTGAGAATACCAATTATAGTGTGTGTGTGTGTGTGTGTGTGTGCGTGCGTGCGCGCCCTTTTCTTTTTTTTGTTTTTTTCTTTTCAGACTCCTCAACTCTGCTCTCGCTTTAACTGGCAAGGAAAAGTATGAAACCCAAGACTTTATAAAATTACCTTCAAAATAAAATTGCCCTTTTTTAACTGAAATCCTAGTTAATGACAGCTGGATCTGAGTGAAAGGGTAACACATTAGCACTTCATTTCAAACTGGGAGCACACAGAGCAAAAACACATGATCCAGTTTACAGGGGGGGAAAAAAAGTGTATATGTGTTTCCTGAATAACAGAGCAGTGCATTCCTGTGCTGATTTGTGGCCCCTGCACTACTGTACAAGACAAAACTCATGACAGTTATGTCCTCTTAGCCAGTCACACCTTTGCAGGATCATAAAAATCATAAAATCCACACCTAACTTAAAGGCAGCGGTCATGCTTTGCTTTTTTACCCATCCAATGAAATCAAAGCCCTAATTCCACAAATTACATTTATTTAATTATTCAATTTTACACACGTTAAGACCAAATAATGCTGTTAGCCAATCAGTTCAACAGTTGAGGAGATATTTAACACATCATTGGTCCTGAAAGTTAGGCTTCAGTCTTGTGGGAATCGTTAATGTCTGTACTTGGTTAAATAGCAATCCATTCTATGGTTTTGGAGACAATTCCGTTAAGTCTCGATGAAAGTGGAAGACGCTGGAGCATGGCAAAAAACTATGAAAATAACTCTTGGAAAGCTTTAATTAGTTTCTCACAGCATGGTTGTTTGGAAAATAAACCTTAAATAAGGGCAGAGGTCATAAAGAGGAAAGACCGAGGACAAATCTTTTTCAGAGCGATGACGCTCGGGAGAGAAATCGAGCACGTCTGGAGCAATTTTAGCATTTTAACTTCCACAGTCACTTATTTTTGTTGAAATATTTCTCTCTGACCTGCCTGTATAATAAGGCCAAGGCAATTACTCACAGCAGAGTGAGTGAATGCTGCAGTGTGCATAATTTAAGGGTTTAGAAATGAGGAAATCTAAACCTTGAAAGGTAGGATGCCTCTTTGATACTCAACTACAGTGTCTGTATCTACCACGTGCAGGTAAACAAGTCCTTTTGAACCTGTGTGAAAGTATATTAAAAGACAGAGAATGTAATCATTCACCCTGTCCTTATGCCTCCTATTCATTTTCTCCAAGTGGAAACACTTCACTTGTCAGGAACAAACACAAATTCCACATGTCAAATCAAAACGTGGGATGTATACATACAGCTCATGTTCATGTTTCAAAAGGATTTTGCTTCTGGGGGTGATTACGCTCCATGAAAATAGTTATCGGGGACAAAAACAATGATAAACTATTTCATCCAAGCTATACTGTATCTAGTCTAACCAAGTCTTTTCCTTTCTCTCTGACAGTCCTTATAATTAAGCCCCTGTAGCAGCATTTTCCATTCAGCTGTGCAATAATTAACAAAGCTAATTATTGGGCTTCCACGACAGCAATTCAAGATACACTTGAAAGGTGGCGCTCTGTTCCAGCCCTGTCATTATATCTGTCCATTAGACTAACATTAACACCAGATGCTTAACTTTTGTCCAAATCCAGAACTGGTGACGTCACACCCTCAGAAAATATGAAGCTAGAATAACAACCAAAACGGGCAACTCTCAACATGTCTCGAGGTGTCATAAAGCAGCGCACTGCCACAAATCAAGGCTCGGGTGTCTCTCCTTTTGTGGACTTGGACAGGTGGGCTGAAGAGATCAAGATCAGCACTGAGGAAAAACAGCACAAGCCAAAGGTCCCCAACATACAAACTCACAAGGCCGGATGATTTATGCCGAAAGCTTAAAAGCATGAGGATGTGTGTGTGTGTGTGTGTGTGTGTGGACTGAAGTTAAGCACCAAGGAGGTGACACAATGTTCTTCCCCACTTCTACATGAGTACTTGCAGAGATATCATGTCTTTTGAAACACATGAGCGCTATCCAAGACCAGCTGGCTGTGACATAACAGGGATGACTCGCATGCTATGATTTCATTTCCAAAACAGACATTTCAGGTTTCAATTATTGACAACTTTGGCCTTAATTTCCCAGGAGATCGTGAGCCAATAATCATGGGATTATTGGCTCACCGACTTTTTGCAGTCATGGAAGCCCTGAAGGTTTGTCGCATCGTTTAATAGTTTTGTACAATAAACCCCAATCCAATTACACCTCCTTGTGGTAAAATAATCTGAGTGAAACACTAATACACTCTTTCCAGGGCTTGTCACTATCTGGTGCATTGAATTACTTTGAATTATGGCTTCCTAATGTTTCCTAATGTTACCACCTATTATCACAGCCCACACAATTTTGTGAATTTTGAGTTATATACAACATCTGCATCAGACACTTTTTTTTTCTTTTGATGGGAGTACACTACACAGCACACCTCTTAAATTATTTTCCACAGTCTTGTAATTTGAATTTATTGCCCCCCCCCCCACTTCATGAACCCTTATGTATTCCAAGTTACGTTCACAAGCACAGGCACAAGAAGAGGAGATTTACTCTTTGGATCTGATACATAAAAATAACACTGGGGTATAAATCATACCTAATTTGTGGTTATCAAGTTTTAAAAGTCCCATTAGAAATAACTGTTTTTTTGCATTAGATTTGTTATATCACTGAAGCATAAACAAAATATTTTGTGTAAAAGGCTGCATGTGTATTTGGAGGTGAAACTGTGAATGACTTTGTCTCTTTATTTATATGCTTATATGTTTGTGGCAGAACTGCAAATGGATGCAAGATACAGACCTGCTATTCTTCTACAATTTATCACCAGTGTCCCTTTACTTATGCTGTGGGTGAGTTTTATGAGTTGTTTCCAGCATCTGGATTTTTTTTTTAAAATATATTTATAAGCATGGGTGACATGAGGCGCAAGCGGTTTTTTAGTAAGCGCATGTTGAGCATGGGCGATAAACCCAAATTAAATGGACTGAAAGTCATTCTAGATTAATTATCTTCTTCAAACTGATCTTTACAGCAGTAGGAATGAACTCTCACATGGTCAAATCTGGATTTCACCCTCCTTTTATCCCAAGGAAAATTATACATCTGCCTTCCCACGCCCACATGCAACATGTTGTGACAGTTTTGTTGACGAAAAACAAGCTCTTCTCCGCTTTATTTCAGCTCACCTCAGATATTTGCCATCCTTTTCGCTTGTGTTTTATCCACAGTGTTCTAGTTTAGCTTTGTTTTTTTGTTGGTATTTGCTAAGGCGGAAGGGGAAGTTAGCGAGAGTAAATTTGTGCAGAGGTGCGCTTCGGATGAAGTGATTGCTGGGAAGATTACTGGGAAACCAGCATCCTCGTGAGAGATGGGTAATCACACTGACTCACGAGGGAGCAGGAGTAGCGCCTGGCAATCAAACCATAACAGTGGGCTCATTCATCACAGGGGTATTATGCTACACCCAGGTACAACCCCCAAGAAATCCTATACCAGGTTGGAAAGTCTAAACAATCCCACCCTCCTTCTGAGCACATTCTGGACCTGTCTGGAAAGAAGAAAAGGCAAATGAGCAAGAGTTATTGACTGAGCAATAACATAAAACATTTATCTCGAGCCACAGCAAAGGCGACCTGTTTATGTTTAGTGAAAAATGGCCATGTGCTTGTTATTTATGCTTTCTGTTTTCTTGTCCAAATAACTTTGGCATCTTCAGATAACTGCGCTGATAAAAAGGCATCAGTCAGGACCCTTATCAGCTGTTTTTTCTTCCTGTTTGTGCTTAAAATGTAACCAAACTGCACATCTTCCTTTAGCCCAGTCCAGTTATTGTCATTTCATCGTGCAAGCTGAGTATTCAGACCAATTAGTTCAAGCTCCTTATCGCCAGAGAAAAACCATCCCTGCTTAGACTTCCAGCTGCGTTGCATAATGTTTATTTGCTGTCTGTAGTGTCTGAAAAATGTCTATGTAAGGATAGATGCCTTTCCTCCTGCAAACCTGTGCGTACAATTAAAGTAACCTCTCTGTATGTGTGCTTCAGAGGTACTTCTTGAAGTGCACTCAAACGGAAACACAGCACAGATGCATTCTACATATACTGTACATACCTTTAGGGGCCAGGTGTTGAAAGGAAAAAAGGTTCTGACAGGTCTCAACAACAAATCATAGAGCTGCAAAGCAGGGTAACTACATACCTTTAGACGGCAGATTGCTGGACAAAAGCCTCTCCCATTTTATCCATTTATTATTTAGTTCACTCATCTCATATAGAAGCCCTATAATATAGTGAGCCCCCCTATGCCTTAAAGCTATAAAGCTTCCTTCAACTAAAATTCTTCACTGAACCTGAAGCAACATAAATTTGGGATTGTGAAAATGTATTTCTGAAATAAAGATTACAGCGCTGACCTTTTTGATTTATTGCATTTATGCTACCTAAGTTCACATATTTCTTGTGCCGTGTAACTTGTCTTAGAGACACTTGTAATCACTTCATCATCTGCTTCCTATCCAGTAGTTTGACCAGCATTATATGCACCGAATAGGAACTGTTCTGTTAGAGGATATGTTAATAATTGCATGAAGGATTTAGACATGAGGTGTGATCTCACTGGAGCAAAGCAAGGAAAACAGACTCATTACATTACTCATTAGAAGCATTTTAATGTAAAAAACAAACAAAAAAAGTGCCTGGCTTCTTATTTGTTGCTGTTTAGAAACCTCTAGAGAAATAAAAAGAGCATTCTCTTAATGTGAATGCATGAAAATAAATACATCATAGATAGAGTCATTTTCCCTGAGTAAGGTAGATAAATGCTATCTTGGGAGAACAGTCTTTCCACAGACAATTGTTTTTCCTGGATTCCTGCCAGCTAAAATAGAGTGATTATGAATTCCTCTTGAAAAGAGAGGATGTGAGAGAAGGAAAGGGAGATTTCCTCTAAAAGAGGACATCGGTACATCATCACGGCGCCATTTATTTTGAAGCAGGTCTTGAATGCATCAAAACATTTTATGTTTCCGATTTGTTTTCAATTCAGTAACTTCACTGAACATTCAGCTATACAAGGATGCTTTCATTTATCAAAAATTGGGATTACTTGAAACTGTCTATTATATGTTAACTTACTTTCTGTGTAGCCCTCAGCATCCCGAGTCTGGTAACTGTTGAGGGTTTGAGGTTGTCTTTGAAGCTCCTCGCCTTCCTCTCTCATCCTGACTGGAGATCTTCTAGTGGCACTGAACTGGACTGTAGGGTATAATCGTTGTTCCTCTTTACCAGTCAGCTGTCCATCCTCCACTACTTGTTCATGTCCCTTATGGTAGACAGAACGGGAGTTGCCCTGAATTCCGGCAAAGCTACCCTGACTCTGTTTGTGCTGGCCAAAGTGTCGACCGTTGGTACGAGCAGCGTGTGCTGTGTCTTTTAAAGTCTCCTGTCCCGCTGTATTTCTGTGACTGCCATGTTTCACGGGTCTTCCTTCAGTTTCCTGTTCTGGCCTGTGGTGCTCGGTGGTCACAACCTCTGTGGTTGTAGTTGTTGTTGGTGATGATATTTTGTTTTCACCCCCCGTAGCGGTTAGATCCAGTTTATGAGTCCCCTCATCCTCGGTGCTCCTTTGTGGATCTGGGGTTTCTTCTTGCAGCTCATGTCTCCTTTCATCATGAGAGCTGAGGCTAGTGGAACTTGACTCTGGGTAAGCTGGTGGTAATGTAGTAGATTCCAGTGGTTGGGCCAGATTTTGAATAGTGGAAGATGTTGGTTCTGCCAGAGTATAGTCATAATCCTCTGTGCCAAAACTGGGTGGGTCCTCCTTGTACAGTGGTAGAGTGTTTTTGCGCACCTGCAAGCCTGCAAGCCTGGCACCTGCAAGGCTTTTTTGCCGGCTGTCATGACTGCTTCTAAAGTCTCTCAAAGGTTTGTTGTTCTCAGTAGTTGATACCCTCACAGGCTTGTTAACACTACGAGGGTCACAACCAGGGATGGGTGAGCACATTAACCTTCCACCTTCATCTGGACAGTGGCAAACTTGGCAATGATCTATCTGAAAGGAGTGTCCTGCTTCGTACTTCTTGTTGCCATGGGTACAACCAGTCCGACCACACTGCGGACATCCATCTGCAGGTTGTAAAATGTCAATGCAGTTAGGGGGAATTTCAGGGCATGGAATAAAATGACAGCTTATCTTCCCTCCTCCCTGAGGACAGGAACACTCGGTACTTCCGAAATCCACAAAGTAAGATTTCCCCTCTGGGACTTTCCCATTCCTGAAGCCTGCTTGCACGCAGTCGTAGTACTGGTACCCCTCACAGGTGCAGCCGTGTTGTACAGGACAGTCCACGCCTGTGCAATCTCTCTGGCTTAGACACATGTCCACATACAAAATCGTCCAACATAGAAACAATGTTGCTCTTTGAATGTTCATTTTGGATTTAAAAAAAAAGGATTTTAAAAAATTCACTTCTTCATAATAAACTTCCAGATGAGAAGGATTTTGGCCTGTAAAAGTAAACAGTGGTTATTAATATAAAAGTCACATCTATTACCAGAAACATATTTTTCACTTAATAACCTGTCAGCTTTAACTTGACAACACGCCAGATGTACATTTTTTTCTATGCCTGATGTTTTGGCACCAGAGAGGGTGAACGCTGTGGTTTATATTTAATTGCACATGGAAATTTGGCAACCGGTAATGTTGACTCAGGGAAATATAAGCAATAATAAGCCAACTACGTTTCTCTGTGCTTGAAAAAAGTTGCTCAATAACAAAAACACCCTTCATACATTATAATAGTTTATGATTCAAAAATCTGCTTGTCTGAGTTCATGAATCCATGTACCATATTCTCAAAAATCCTGTCTGCATCCCTAGACTATCATGGGTACGCTGACTAAGTCACTTGCTGATATCGGCCCATAATAACTGTTTTCAGCAAACTATGTTCTTTCTGCTGCACACACAGAATTAATATTATAAGTACATCTGACATATTGCTCTACACAAAGAATTACACAGGAGCTATAAATGCATTTCATAAGATTTCTGGAGCCTTTTCAGTGCACAGAGTGGCAGCGAAAAGTGATGTGACTTCAAATTCGAGAGCATATTGAAAACCAGGTGGTTTCTATTTTACTTTTCCTGTTTTTCCTCTCTGCTTGCGCTCGTGCCAAGTGCAAAACACGTATGTGACATTTCCTACTAAAAAGAATGACTCAAAATTAGAGATTAGCCCAAAGCTGTTCTGCATGACAAACTTGTCTGTAGTCATTTCCTGCTGAAATGTTTCTAACCAGTTTAAGCAGTGTTCTTCCTGAAGCTTACTCTGTTATCACATTTGCCCCAGAATCACTGTCCTTGGAGCAGATTCCCACCAAGCGAAGAGCTGCTACAGAAGGCAAAGTGTATGTGCTTAAAGATGACTGACTTGGGTTCTATACAATCAACATCATACATTTGAACCCTTGTTGTAAGTTAGTTATTTTGTGAGAAGCTGACTAACTTCTTAAATTATGAAAACCATCAATTCCAGAGTAATAAAATGAAGTCTAGATGTAATCACAGTAGACTCCAGGTCATCAATGGGACATCTGCTGCTATGTCTTTTTTCATAATGCAGCCACAGCCAGAACAACAAAGAGCTTTGCAGCTCTATTTAAAGAATCAATGATGTCTTTGTGCTCCTCATGCAAAATCATTTTACCAGATCTTACAGTCTCTAACCAGCACTCTGCTGTGGTGCTTCAGGAGTGTTAAACTCAGCCCTAAAAGCACTAAAGCCTCTACATGTTTGTCTATGAAACCCATAGGAAGTGAAATGGTAAATTCAACATAGAAAGGGCTACTGATGAGGAACTCTGATGGACAATCCTATAAGACTCATAATGTTATTTTCTGTGAATAGTTTGTGTAGTTGTTTGTTCAGCAATCAGTTCAAGGAATGTCCAGCAAAGCATGTCAATGGCCAAAAGTTGACTTTTATCCTTGTGCGCAATTGGACATGCGCGCGTGCGCGAAAACGCGTGCAAAAACTGTGCTAAAACGCGCTAACTCTTCAAAGCGTGAGCGCTGATCACCTTTTGAAGCAAAGCACAAACTTCATTTCAAATTATTTGTGATGAGGAGCACTCCGCCTCAGAGGTGGTTTGACAGAGACGCATATAAATATTACATAACTGAGATTTGAATTCATTCATCAGATTATCAGGACATAACGACAAACAGCAGTCCAAAAATAACTCTTGAATTAATATTATCCGGATCAGAAATAGCTATAACAAGGCGGTGGAGTACACCGCGTTTAATCTAAGTATCCGTCCATATGCTCACATGATGTTGCACCATGTAAGCCCCAATCAAAAATCAAATTTTAGCAAGCAGTTCACTGACATGGAGAGATTTTATTTCTAAAAGTGCCTACCTCGCGTTCCGGATCTTGCAGCGCTGGTGTGCTTCTGAGCAACAATTGTGCGTAAAGTTTGGACTGACTCTTTGAAGGCTGGGAGCGCCTCCGCTCTCTTTTTTGGGGAAGGGCGGGACAGACTTCTATAGAATTATTTCCAACTTTTTTCAACTTTTTCAGTTTCCTTTTGAGCATAATGATTCATCCTAAAATGCAAGAAATGACAGCACTGAAATGTGCGTTGCGAGGGGAAAAAAATGAAGGAAGTTGCTGTTGTGTAAGTCTGTCTGGAAACGCGATACTGACAACAATGAAATAACAGTACCATGTTTGATGTGGTCTTATATGAATACAGGGATGATTTGAAAATCATGGTGGTCCTTTGTTTTGTACATATTGCACCATTCACCTTGAAAGCCTGTAGCTCAGGAGCCTGATTATCAGCTGCTCTTAAAAAGGCGCACTGACAAATCAAGCTCAAGCGAGCATCATTAGACATCACATGTTGTCTGTAATCTCTTTCAGTGGGGTTTTGGAGAGAGCTGTAACTGTATTACAGCTCCAGTTATTCAGATTAGATATATAAGAACTCCTCTGTGAATTCTGCCTTCTCAGTGTTTCTCCATTGTTTTATAGACAAAAGATGCTTGGTTGGGTGGATAGATTAATCAGCTAGACACAAGGGGCAGACAGGCCAATGGCCACTTTGTTTGAGGGTCATCCCTTGACTAATCAATGACATGGATGAGTCAGTGGCCCTATTATTAGTATTCTCTGCTTGTTATAATCAAATGTGGGCATCTGCACGAGTCACACTTTTCAAAAACCTCCCCAGGTTCTCTTAAACGTGTGACCTGCTTGAATGAAGTCCTTATGTCTCATCTGGTGCACAATAAAATAAAAACTCTGCTCTTCATATTCCTGATTTGTTAGCAGTGTATGGATCAAGGCATGCAAGGAAACAACACATCCAGCGATACAGCATCCAAGTCTTTGACAGCCATGGTTGCACAACTTAGAGGGATTAGTACATGAGTCAGCTACATTTTTTTCAATAATGGTCAGTGATATGATCTCTTCCAGAACTCCTGGTAGTCAACTTGTATTATGCCCCAGCAGGAGAAATATGTATGACGTGCACTGAACTCAAGTTCATCCTACAACCTAGATCATTAAAATTCAGGACAAATGAGCTAAGTAGCTGGGGCGCTATTCCACAGGGAGACTGTTGTCACTCCTTTGCAGAGCTTTGCCCTGTTGTGGCGTTTTAAACAGAACTACACAACGCCCATCAGCTCCTGACCTTTAGAGTGAATGGCAAGCAAGTAAACGCCCCATCAAAGGTATCAAAGTTTTACGGGGACCTTTCTCCCACAGACGTTGTACAAATGACAAAGCTGACGTGAAACACATTTCCTCTGGGCACCTGCAGTAATATGCATGCTAAAATACACTTGACTTACACATTTGGTAATTACCACTCCAGGAATAGATTAGCACTTGTGCCATTTCAGCAATCACATATGCTGGTTCCAGTTCTAAATTGTACTGAAACCATCCTATTCTACCGGTTTCAACATACACTTAAAAATGAAGCCTGTAATTAACAATGTTTTAACAGAAGTGAAACCCTAAATGACTCATGCTTTGCAGATTTTAGAACATTTGAAGGCCTCAGACTCCACAGAGATGTTTTCATGTTCCAAGAAGGGACCAAATGATCTTTTCCCCCACAGTAGTTGACCCCACTGACTCTTCTGGGTCTTGAAACTCTCAGTGTAGTAATAGCTCTCAGCCGGTGAGATAATGTCATCTGACACGCGGTGATTTAGGAGAGCTAATTGCACCCCACACTGTTGTAATTTCTTATTCATGCATGCTTGAATGGTGACTTATGCCACTGATAATTGCCCAAGGCCAATGACTGCACCTCTGCCTTGTCTCATCCTACCTAATGGGCATTTTTACTTTCTTGTGCAAGAAATATTGAATTAAACTTTAATACAATGTGTTTATTTTTTGATCTCGAGCAAAGTGACGTCTTTCTGCCCTCAGTTTCTTTGCTAGTGATGGTGCTACGCATGGCTGCAATTAATGGTGTTAATGTTATCTTTCCATTGTGTGATACTCTCTCCTCGGCCCTTGTTTAAATAGGTGGGTTGGATAGTATTTGTTGTGACCCCTGCTAAGTAACAAGCTTGTGAAGTGGTGTAAGTTGATGGATTGCATATATTTCAAGCGTAAGCTACACAAAGTGTGACTAGAGTCATCCAAACATATAATGCCATTACAGAATCGAATATTATGGTTTATCTGCCAGAATCCTACAATAAGTGCACACACATAAAATGTACCAGATGAATCTGTTTAATCTTCTAATAAAATTCTTCAGAGTTTTGTAAAACATTTCTCTTGTGTACTCCAATATGGTTCTTGTCATTGCACCACTGCAGGTCCGCTGGATAAAGTGACGAGAGGAAGTCTTTAAAGTGAACCAGCAAAGACAGGGCACTAAAGCGCTGCAGGGGGTAACACCACTGGAAATTAAGACCCAAACGTAATGCGGTGAAAGTAGCTCCCCACATGTGTCTGGTAAAAATTTTCCAGGCTGCAGTAATGTGTTGTGCCTGCTGACAAAGAGTGCAGCCCCACGCTGCAACAGGTTTTAGTTTAACTACAGCAAAATGTTGGATTCTGCGTCATGTGTTAATTAAATATCTAACAGTTTGTAGTAAGTCATTAAGTGTTAAGTGTGTTAAGTCATTAAATATTAAGTGAGAGTTAAATGGCATCACTTTAGCAAAAATTACAATGCCCACGATCATTAATGTGCAGAGCTGCAAACCCAAACCCACTGAGCTCAGGTTGCTGGCTGTGCCATGGAAATGGCAAGGGAATTTAAAGCATGCTGTAGATTGTGTAAATGGATTTAATACTTGCTGCACAGCTCTTTAGACTTGCCCTGTTCTGCCTGTTTTACTTTATGTAAACCATGTTAATCTGTAAGTGAAAAGGTGTTTTACTTCTCAAGGGAAATGTCGATATTTAAAGATTTTTTTCTTCTGTTATGATTCATAAAAACATCACCTGATGCACGCAGTAAAAACCCCTGTGGACACGTATATTCTTATCACAGAGTTATACCGTGGAAATCGTTTGTACCACTCCCACTTCCCTGTCCCCTTTTACATCTCTCGGAACACCCAAGAAAGTTCCTTGAGGCAAAGGCTGATTTCACCGGATAGTAACACCTTTTATTATGCCTACCTACAGCAGCTTTTACTGCACCTCACACCTAGGGGACCTTTAAGCTTTGTGCTTCCAAACCTATTTGAAGCAGTGACCCCTCCAAAGCCTATTACATTTCTGGTGAAAGGAGACCACCATTTGAGAACACTGCCAACGAGTAAGAGTTTAAGTAATCGCTATGGCCTTCTGCACCCACTTGTTTGGGCCAAGCCAAGCATGGTGGCCAAGAAAAGTTCCTGATTTCAAACCAGGAAGGATGTAACTGCTGATGCATACCAGATGAGGAGACACTGTGCAGGATTGCCAAGCAGCTGCAGGCATTTGTGATGCAGGAAAATATTTAATGTGCAACATATGAGTGTTGTGACATCATTTGGGTCTAATAGTAAAGGTGAAAAACTTTGAATGACCATTAGCTAATTTTTAGGAGGTTGCCAATTATAATATATTGAAAGGTAAGTGAAATAAGCGTAAGGGTAAAATAATCGTTGGTTAAATGTTCTGGAGAAACATTCATTTGAGAATTTCTTTGAGCATAAAAATCGACCCATTACCAAGAAACAGCTCAGATAGAGTGCAAACACATTTCCCTTGGAATGAGCTCAGTCCTGCACTTTGTGTTTTCTAGTCTTGAGCCTCCTCCTGCACTCACAGAGCATGACATTCAGGTATTGTTTTCCATGTTCACAGACATTACATCATTCACTCCTAACATTAATTATATGTGAGCTGCCCATGGACAGGGTACAAAGATGAAACTAAATGCGGTACTCGAGCTTGCACAGTGCAGCCTTGTCAAAGTAAATGAAAGCTGTATTTTCTTCTCAGGCTTCATTCTCGGCTGGTATTATTGCACTGAAGAAAGATGTGTGACTTCATTTCAACCCCAAAACAGCTTGGAAAAAGTCAAAACGAGTTGAAACACCCATCGCTTTGGTCCATGTTAGCTCTGCAGAGTGAATGCACATTGTATCTCATATATTTTGAATGCAACTTTATGAATTATATTAGAATCTGCTGAAACACAGCACCAGTCAATGATGGACATTGTTTGCTAATGCATCCTGACAAAAACAATATGTCACCTTTGGCACAAAGCAGCATTATGTAAAACACTTCAAAACCATAGTGCATCTGCTAATCAAGTTGTGCATCTCTCTGTGTCTAGAAGATGAACAATTCAGGAGGAGCATTTCTGTATTAACTTCAAAGGAGATTTGAGGATAGATCAGAAATAATACTGCTGCCAGTTGAACCCGCAGTATATAATTAACAGTCTGTTAACAATTCATGTTTTATCTCAGGACCGATTTTTAATGCCAGAAAATGATCTCATACAAAAGGGGAAATTAGATTTGAGATTTTTAGAGCATTGCCCTTGATTTTTCGTGCATTTAACTTTCAGACATGTCACCATTCAGCTCATTTTTATTCATATGGCTTCAAACCACTGTTCATTTGTTAAAAATGACAGTGTTTGAAGGCAAGTGGTGACATAAAATGAACTTTACATTATTGTTATTCATGCCTAATGACAAACAGGTAGCTGTCAGTGACACCTAGGGGTAAAAGGTTGAGCATTGCATGTTTGTGACTAAATACTCAAGGCCCAAACAAGCATATATTGGAAAGAAAGAAAGAAAGAAAGAAAGAAAGAAAGAAAGAAAGAAAGAAAGAAAGAAAGAAAGAAAGAAAGAAAGAAATGGAATAACTGAGAGCCAGATGTTTGGTGAATAGTCTGTGGGTTAAATATAAAAGGTTTTCTTTATACCAGTTACTTGTGGCAGCTAGCCTCTAAATTGTGCAATTCATAATTAATCAGCTGTTCTGACATCCATCCATCCCTTTTTCAGGGTCAAGAGGGAGAGGCTGGAGTCAGGACTCTATGTCAGCTTATACACCCTGGACATACTGTTAGTCCATTGCAGGTCTGGGTCTTAGGTTACCATAAGAAAAAATATATAAAGTTATCAGTTTGCCTTTGCATTCTGATCTACTGAGACAGTTCAGCAATGAATTGTATCTTCACAAGAGAAAAAATGTAGTTTTTGTTGAACTTAATAGTCAAGTTTGAGGCCACCTTTAATGATGGTTTTGCACTGTGGAGTTTGTACAGTAATGCAGCTATGTCTGGCACAACAGAAATGAAAGGCAAAAACAAACAAAACGGCATTTCTGGAGCCTTAATTTCTACAGTGGAGAATTATCTGCAGCTCTTTGACACAGCATTAAGAAAAAAAATGCACATTGGGCTTCACACAGAAGGGATTAATTTAAGGTCTTTGACTTTGGATTTGAATGTATATGTGGGCCTATACATTCATAAGTCACTGGCATTGCTTCAACAGAATTATTATGGTTGTGTATTCGAAGGACAGTTATTGCCTAAATGGGGAATAAATAATAACTAAGTAAGTAATAATTAACTGCCTGCAGGTTCACAGTGATCTGGTGGTCACTGGTGTTCTGTTAAATTCAGTTCTGTTAAATTCCGTGTACTTCCATTCTTTTCAGTGTAGTTCATGGAGTTACAACAGTTTGCATTTCTTTATTATTATTATTATTATTATTATTATTATTTTATATACATCAGTAACTCATGTGGCTGTTGTGTTTGCAAATTTGTCTGATACAGTTTTAGTTCGTTATAATAATCTGTCACTTCAATTAAGTTAAATGTTAGATGTAACAACAAAAACGACATTTTTAAGGCACCTATGCAGACATCCAAGCCTCAGTAAAGATGAGTATCAATGCCTCCTTGGGCTTGTTGTGCTGGTAAATTTGACAAAATTTAGAAAGACTGACACTAAAGATATTTCCTGTTTATTTTTATTTTATTTTGGAAGAGAAAGTATTGTTTAATTGGTTTTTGTTTTGCTTTAGTTGTAACTGAAATGTTTTATTTTGACAGACCACAACATTTTCCAACCTGATGCCACCTACTCATGATCTTCTCACAGGATCTCTCGCTTGTCAGGCAAATGTGTAAACCACTACAGTATTACATACCTGTCAAGTCTCCCCTTTTGGCCGGGAAATTCCCTTATTGTACCCCTCTATCCCGCCGTCATCCCGTATTTTTATTTTCCCATATTTTCCCTTATTTTCAGTTTTCAATTTTTCAATTTTTAAAGCATTCCCGTCCCGCTCCAAACTGAATTCTGTCACCAGCTTCGTGAGAACTGCCACATGCAGCAGCCTGAGTGGCAGTTCTCGAGAGTTTAGTGCCGACAGCGGGAACAAACATGGAACAACAAATCAGAGCGATGGATGAAGTAGCGAGAGAGAAGGCAGTCTGATTTTAGTGTCTCTCATGGGGGAAGGAACGATGTCCGTCAGCATGAAATTTTTGTCCTGTCTTCTACAGCCTCGTTTGCAACTATATGCAAATTAGGCGATGACGTCATGTGCGGAACATTTCCCGTATTTCTAAATACAAAACTTGACAGGTATGCAGTATGGAGACACTATGAGATGCTCTTCTGCATACCAAGTGGTTATTTGAGTTAATGTTGCATTCCTATCAGCTTTAAGCAGTCTGGCCATTCTCCTCTGACCACTGCCGCTCACTGGATATTTTCTCTTTTTTGGACCATCCTCTGTAAACTCCAGAGATGGCTGTGTGGGATAATACTCAGACCAGCCTTGTTTTCAGCTACCATGCAAAGTCACCTAAACCGCACCTTTCTTCCGTATTCTAATGCTCGGTTTGAACTTCATTAGGTGTCTTAACCGTGTATACATGCCTAAATCTATTAAGCTGCTGTCATGCGATTGGCTGATTACATATTTGCATCGACGTGCAGATGAACAGGTGTAACTAACGGATGGAGTGTATTTTAAGCTTGTCATTTGAAATGAATTGAATTGCTGTAGTTGACAGTATAACTTTAAGAACTAACCCACCAACTATGGCCCTCCCCCTCTGTTGTGACGTTTCCTAACTCCCGGCATGCTCACTGGAAGTCCAATTATTGCTAATGGCGGGTATTGTACGAAACATGCGTATTTTAAGCTATTGTCCGCTTACTGTTAAACAGCGAATTTCAAATTAATAGCTGCCTTGTGTTTTAAAGCACCTTTGAGGATAAACAAAGAAACAAGGAGTCGAACAGCGTTCCGGGAAGGACTTTGCAGGTCTTATCGTCATGTGAGGGATCTCCGTTAATAACTAATACAAACTGAAACTGTGAGGAAGGCAGCGTGTGTTGAGAAATAGCTTCAGTGTTGGCAATGCTAGATCATCTAAACGCCTGTCTTAGAGCCATAACTTCAAAACTACTGCATAAATAGCTAACTTAATGAGACGGAGGAAGTTCAGCTAGTAGGACGGAAACTTAGCGTTCATTCATCCGACCATTGGTAAATCTTCGCACTTGTGAATCGGAAATGAAAGCGTTGATATTACCAGCGTTGGTATTGCTGTCTTTATTAACCATGTATCGGGTTAACTGTAGCTCGAAACTCAATATTCCCAAAGTGTTGCTACCGCTTGCCAGAAGTACAAGAATTAACTTCACACTGGAAACAACTGAAGGCTGCTACAGATGGTGAGTAGACAAATTACAAACGCTTAGCCGAGGGGGGAGCATAGTTTGTGAGGGAGTGTCGTGTTGCATGGTGCCTGAGAGGCCACATGGTTATCTGAACTGTATGCACTGTGTGTATAGTTTAGGCCGTATTGTGAGGACCATTAAACGGCCAAACTTTTTGAGCTTAACATGGACTGACAATGCACTATGTGGGCTTTTGAGTTCATCTTTGAATCCAAGTTAAAGCTTCTTTTTCATTAAGGAGCTCATAGTGGGTGATGGTGGTGGTTTACTGGGCTAAGTTCTATTTGCACCCATCCGAGCCCATACAAGTTTTGTATTTAAAAATAAGGGGAAATGTTCCACGCATGACGTCATCACCTAATTTTCATAATTGCTAATTTGCATATAGTTGCAAACGAGGCTGTAGAAGACAGGACAAAATTTTCATGCTGACCGGACATCGTTCCTTGCTCCATGAGAGACACCAAAATCAGAGTTACAAACCTTACAGAATGAGTAGTTATGCCCCATCATGCTCCTTTTTAGGAAAGTAAATTCCTTGTCCCATTTTCAAGGTATTTATATGAAGTCTTCTTAACTGTTTTGGCTTGACAGGCATGATCCGAGCAGCACATAACAGTGGAGGATCTGACAGTAAAATAAAAACTAAGATTGTAGAATCTTTGGAAAAGAATTCACAGGTGGTACCACATGGAATAACCATTGATTCTATGACATATAATGGTTCTTGTTCTTCAGGTCCTCCACGAGACCAGAGGTAGCAAGCATCCAGGCTGTGGATGAAGACCTCATCAGAGGTTGCTCCCGGAAAGCTGTTCTCCAGGCGCTTTCCACACAGCCATCCAGACTGACCAGTATTATTCTAGCTGAAGATGTTGGTAAGTACAGCAACAGCTTTTAATCAAGTTAGGAAATGAAATGCACAAGTCATGATGAAAAACTTAGAGGTATACAGAGTATGTGATGATCACTAATCCCTGGCCATTAGTTGTAACGGTAGTTTTACTTGTAATAGTTGCATATATTTTTAGACATAGCGCATGTCTGACATGCATGTAGACGCGATATTAGATAGGCACAATAATAGGCACGTGTCTCGCAAGATTGTTTTGGAAAATGCCCAAAGCAGCAGAAATAGATGCATAATTAATTATACCTCTTTGGCTCTGTTTTTAATGTGCAGTTTGAGTAAGATATTTATCTGTAATTCACTTTCTCTATTCCTGATCCAGAAGAGACACCTCCTTCCTAAGCCTATGTACAAGGTGCAGAGCCCTGTGCAGCAAATACACACAGATTGATTAAATGTCACAAGAGTCCATTCTTACAATGTTTTTATACTGAAGGAAATATTTGTGTTCTCTAAATCACCATCATGAGTTTTTCTGAATGGTTCTGGGAAAACATGTGAAAATCACAGATCAGCAGTGTCAGAAATACTCAGACTAGCCTGTCTGGCACCAGCAACCGTGCCACATTCAAAGTCACTTAAATTCCCCATTCTGATTCTCAGTTTGAACTTCAAACCGAGCACCAGGATGGGAAAGTCAGCTATATCTGAACAGTAGAACTGAGTGTTGACAGCATCTCCCATGTTCAAAAATGGGCTTCACAGTTCCTTGCGTTAAATTCAAATTAGATAACAGCACTCGACCAGAATATGAAATCTTCATATTTACCATCTGGTGGCTTGTTTTTGAGTTTTTATTGGTATTGACAGAGGATCCTTTATCTGACACTTTATGGGTGTGTGACCACACATTTTTGCGGTTTTGTTTTTAAAGCATCGTTCCCATCATGGCCCCTCCTGGATATTTTATTGTCTCTGTAGGGCCAGATCATTATTTTATAGTCTGTCCAAATAATGTCTAATGGTTAGTTTCATGCAAATCATTTTGTTGCACAACACGTTTTCTCCATCCTTCCTGTTTTGCAGTTGTGAAATGCTTTGTCATCTGTTGCCTGAGGCACATTGTGTCATTGCTATGACATGTTTACCCTGCCACATGCATCTCAAATGTTTCAAACAAATATATCTGTGTATTCCTTTCACACTACCTGCACTGTTTTAGGTTTACAAAAGCGTAATCTAACTTTTTCACTCACGCAAATGCCCACTAACCAAAAAAGCCACAACATTTGACTTGGCTGATAACAGAGCACACTACAAGGAATAAAGGATTTTTTTTTTAGAGCTGCTGCTCACCACTCATTTCCATACACTCATGATAAAATGTTTTAGTCAGGACGTAGATTTCAGGCTTTGCATATCAACGAGCATGGCTGTTTAAAACTCCCAATTCAGTTTGTCCCTAGGTACATGTGTAATAATGCTTTGGCTCATCATCTTTTTGCAGTTACAGGACAGGTGCTGCGTTGTGATGCTATTGTTGACATCATCAGTGAAATCCAGATAGTGTCCACCACCAGAGAGCTACATCTTGAGGATTCACCACTGGCACTCAGGATTCATGCACTGGACTCTGAAGGTGACATTAAAAAGGCTTATTATAGGAGAGCATCATTCTAATTTTAGGCTATTGATAAGTAAATAGCTCCTCATATTGTACAATTACTCAGTTCTCAAGTTGTAAGGAGTCCACATTGTTTGTTTTGTGCTCTGGAGAGTTTTCAGAGTAATCAGTGAGCTGGCTCTAGGTAGTGTTTTCTTTCCCCTCAGGCTGCCGCTGTGAGGTGGCTGTTTGTTCTGTGCGACTAGTTCCATTTAGGGCAGGCACACTTAGTTTAATGAGCTGTAGCTACAGCCTGATTCTTTCTGATAGTGGCTTCAGGGTCTGATGTTATGGGTGTTATGCTTTTTTTTTTTTT
>VUQJ01038843.1:3925-14906 GCA_015108635.1 Andinoacara biseriatus | reverse complement strand
AGAGATTCCAGCGGTTTTAGCTGGATGTGTTTTTCCATCACATCTGCGAGGCCCCACAGAGACACGGGCGTGTTCTGCAGACTCGCTGATTCAGCCTCCAAATACATTCTGCTCACACATTTCCTCAAACTGAGTAATTCCTTCCAGCCTCTGAGACACTCTGGCCTACTTTTAAACATCAGCACTATCCTGTTACTCAGCGAAAAGGAAAAAGATTCCCTCTTTAAAAACGGAGCACAGAGTGTATAAAACCTCATGGAAACACTTCCTGCTGCTGCTCCATCCGTGTTTAAATTAAAACGCTGTAAAAAATTAATGACGAAAATGAGCGCAGCAGCATTTTTTAATGAACAGAAAGGCTGGACCTGCTTCCTGTACACACAACAACCTGCTGTTGAATATACTTTTACTTCAGCATATTAATGTTAAACTCCTGAATGGACACACTGCAAAACATTCAATATTTACACAGAAATGTTGGCTGCACGTGTGCACGTGTGTGTGTGCGCGTGCGTGTGTGCGCGTGCGTGATGGAGTGAAGGAGACAAACACGAAACACGCTGTCAATTTATTAAAGGGATCAAAGGGTTCAAAAACTAAACTGCAGTAAGTCAGAAGCGTAAAAAGACAGCAGCTCATTTTCTGAGTCAGGAATGTTTTAAATTTTAAAACATTTCATGTTTCTGGAAAAATGTTCTCAAAAGTCTCGTGAATGTTTTGTCTCTAAAACAGAAACAAAAGAGCTGCAGCTGAGGGCGGCGTCTGCAGACTCACCACAGGGATGACGTGGGTGACGCCGTCGCCGCTGTCGATGACGGTGCCCGTCAGCGTCCTCTCCCCGACCTGTCTGGACGTCCAGGAGGCTGCTAGAGCGAGCACGGCCTGCCGCACACACACACACACACACACACACACACGTCAGGTCCACCCTGCACAGCATGTTCAGGCTTCAGCAGTGACAGTGATGCACTGCTGGAAACCGCTCTGATTACTGGTCACATGGTCACACGAGAAGGAAGAGCAGTCGCTTCAAATGTGATAAGAAAACAGACATGCAGGCAAATTATACCTGAACCTTTCAAATATGAACATATTCCGGTCAAATATGGAGGCACGTTTGTGTTATTATTGTGTAATCAAAGAAAACATCTGAGCTGAAAGAACATGAGACGTGTCTCTATTACAGACTGTATAAAAGAGATGGACACAGTAAATGTGACATCCATAGACTGCAAACATTAAGCTTTAGTATGAAAGTTCCCCCTGTACAGTTGAATGAATTCTATTTTTCACATTAAAGACACAAACGTGCCGCCACAGCCAAACAATCCGGAGCTCTAGTGTCGGCGCGCCTGACCTGCACAGCGATGTACAGCCCCGGTACGTTGAAGGACTCGAACATGATCTCAGCAGTGTACTCTCGGTTTTCTGGCGTGTTCAGCGGCGGCTCCGTCTGCAAACACGACACATTTAAGTACAGATAGATTCAAGTTTGGCCTCACAGTCAAAGTGTGGCTAAAAGCAGCAAATGTTCAGACATATTCACAGGACGACATTACATTCATTTGTTCTTTAGCTTTCTGAGTGGCTGCTGCGGGAAAACCCAATGTTTACCATCTCTGGAGAGGCCGATTCGAAGACTCTTACCAGAAGGAAGTAGTGGTCCTCGGGCTCGGCCCTCAGGTATTTGAAGATGACCTGCTCCATGAAGCGCTCCATGAGATCCCAGTCCTCCACAATGCCGTGACGGATCGGCCACTGTAATCACAAAGCTTCACTTAATGAGCGACATTACAGAAACCTACTCCGAGGAGCTAAAGATGCCGGCTGTCCCTCCTCGGCCTCCGATTGACAGCTGAACCCACAGCAAACACCAGCCACTAAATTTAGACACCCTTACAGTCTCATCCATCTCTCCTCTTAGCTGTGGGGGCTGAAAGTCCATCGCAGCCTGTAGTTCTCACAAATTTAAAATAGAGAACTGCCCTGATCTGCCTCTTCATGAGCTGCTAGCGTGACTCAACTACAGAGAGGTATTTACAGCATGCACCCCAAAGCCGAGCAGCCCCCGGTTTGATCCCTGATAAAATATCTCCCTGCTCCCTGTTTGGATGAATCCTCTTTAACCCACAAATCTCTCAACACGTTAACGTGAATGTTGCTCCTGCAAACACAGGAACTGCTTTCTCAGACGTGGGCGAGCTCGGCCGTCAGAGTCACGTACCTTAGTGGAATACGTGGGTTTGTCTATAGCTTCGTCTCCGATGTAGAAGTCCAAGTCATCCACCCCCTTCATCATCCTCCGCTGCGCCTGGTCCCCAACCTTGGCCGACTCTTTGATGGCGATACCTGACGAGAAATCAGAGTTAAACCCGTCTCGTGCATTTTACAGCTAAACAGGTTAGAAAAGCGGAACAGCAGTCGGCATTTGCAAAGTTAAGTTGTTGGAATTAGTTTAAATACGTAGGATGCAAAACACTCACATGATGGAATGATGAACTGTGGCTCTGTGTTCCCTGCATACCCCAGTTTGGTGTAACTGCAACAGACAACAATCAGCTTTCATTACGGACATCAACACTGCTGGAAGTGCATCTGTATGCGAGGCCGTTTTCCTCAGTGAAGATTATTTCTGGCCCTAACTTTTTGATCAATGGCGTCGCTGTCCCTTGGGAGCTGGTCGAGGGCCAAAAGCAGCGGCGACTCTGCAGTTTGCTAATGCAGGGCACTGAAAGAGCCATTCATGCTGCATTGGTCAACTGGAGACATTCATGTTTGTCAAGGAAATCAAACAGCTTCATATAACACGAGCAGCCGTATTTGGAGCGTTTCTGCAGGACGAGAGAATCTGAAAGTCTGAATGACTGATCCTGAGAGTCCACCAAACGTAACATCAAAGAGCCGAGTTCACAACCGTCCCTCCTCCGTTTGAACAATGTTTTGCAGGCACATGTGAACCAGATGTGATCCTGTACTTCCTGCACACAGGGGCTTACAGAGGACCCTGCTGACGAACGCCAGAGCACTGCAGGCATAACCGACCACATCCTGGTCACAACAGTGCCTGCTTTCAATTCATCTCTGCAAAAAGAGCCGCAGGAAGGACATCAGCAGTATCTCAAAGTCATAACTGACATTATGGCACAACAACTGTCCTAAAACACGACTTAAATACTAACTTTAAAGATTAGAGTCATACGAGGCTGCTCATTTCTGTTTCCTCTTTATAAAGACATCAAGTTTACTGGTACCAATTTATATAAGTAATAATTCGGCCTCGTTATAGTTTAAGACATTTGTTTGTTTCATTTACTTTAAATTATCCTCTTAACGTCCCGTTTGTATCACAGGAAGTGAAGCTGTGATTTGGGCTCCTTCCAGGGCGGCTTGATAACGGAAAAAAAATCATAATCACGATTGTTTAACACGATTACTCACTAAATATAAAAACTCATTAAATATAAAAAATATATCAATAAATTGCAATATAAATAAATACATTACACATGAAACACAAATAATAAATAAATATAATGATAATGCCAGAAATCACAACTAATACTTGGAAGAAATAGGACCAAGAAATCAATCAATAAATCAATCCTCACATTTTCGTGCCACAACATCCTGACGATCCTGTACATGAGTTCACAGGTCTTGGGATTAACATGGTCCAACTGGTTTCCGGGGTTTTCAGTGACGAATCAGGTCGTTAGTAACGGTAATTATCACATAATGCACCTGCACAGGTGTAAGTGCCACTAACACAGTTTATGTTGTAAAACTGCAAACGCTGCAGCATAAATCAGGGCTGAGAGTATACAGAGCGTGATGTGACTAAATATTTTAATAATAATCGTTTTTGTTGATTACACCGATTTTTTGATCGTTTGGAGCCAAAATCGAAATTGAAATTAAACTTCGATTAACTGCAAACCCACAGCTCCCTCTGAGTGGAACAATTTACCTTGAAATACCTGCTATGCAGATGATACTAACCAGATACTTACTCTGGATGGCAAAATCTTGGCCTCCAGTAACTGTGAGGAATCTTGGAGTCATCTTTGACCAGGATATGTCCTTCAATGCACATATTAAACAAATATGTAGGACCGCTTTTATGCATTTGTGCAATATTTCTAAGATTAGAAACATCCTTTCTCAGACTGATGCTGAGAAGCTAATTCATGCATTTATTACTTCCAGGCTGGACTATTGTAATTCATTATTATCAGACTGTCTCCTGAAAAGCCTTCAGCTGATCCAAAATGCTGCAGCTAGAGTCCTGACAGGAACAGGTTCTTCTTCTAACCTATAAGCTTTTGAATAATCAGGTGCCATCTTATCCCAGCTGTATTTCTTGTTTTTATTATCTATAATAATTCAGCATTTGCTGTAATAATGTTTGAGAAATAAGATCATACATCTGAGGAGGTTTATCCAGGAACGACACATTAGAATATTTACTGTTAGACATTTATGATGGCTTTTGAATTTCCTGTCCAATCACAGGTTCCTCTTCCTGCACAAGCACCTTCTGATGCACAGGAAACACTGCAGTTTGTTTAGAATAAATACAGGCAGGAAGCAGAGATGTACGATACGAAGCAACGCTCAGAAATGGTGCACACAGACCGAATCACTCATTTTCTCTCATTTTAAAGCCTCAGCGTGTAATAAAAAAAATATCACCTTTGACATTCAAAAGATCCAAAATGTCCTCATGATTTGTGGATGATTTTGAGACCAGAAAAATATGAAAGAAAACTGTATCTCTGTAAAATCTCTGAAATCAGAAAGGCCACGTGTTCTGCAGATGTGCACATCTGTAGTTGGAATACAAAAGGAAAACTCTGCTTCACAGCTGGGCAGATGTGCTCCACCATCTGATTCTGGGGTCAAATAAAGTTGGCGTCCTCTGACAGTAAGAGACACGAGCTGACGGATGAGGTGAAAACACCACCCAAGTTTTCTTTTCCGCTTCAGATCAAAAACTTTTGGTTGCCGAGTAAAATCTAATCTGGCAGCTTCACACTATCTGAGAAGCACATAGAAGAATTAACAGCAGCAGCGATTTTAATTTATTTGAAGGTGCAGCCAGAAGAAACAGCACAGTGAGCCCACCAAACCTCTGTGCCCATCACACTGTGGAGACGTCTGCAGACCTCCTGCATCAGTTTAATGACTTTTGGTTCAGTTTCCACCCTTAATCAAAACTACAGCGGCGCCTGGGTGGCTTAGCGGTGAAAGCCGGCGACCGAATACAAACGCTGCGCTGTGGTGCGGGAGGCGCAGGTTCGAATCCCGGCCTGTCGCCAGAACAGGAAGAAGTGCGAATATTCAGGTCAATATAAATGTTCACAGCGTTCGTTCGGACCGTCTGGCACTGCTTCTTCCTTGATGCTGAAATTCAAATGTTTTTTCAACTTGTTATGAATCTCTTAAATGCCCCCTCCTAACAAAAAAATGACTGCAAACTTATATAAATAGCAGCATTATGAATACTTCATACTTGAGTGCACAGTGACAGTTTACCTCATCATCAGTCAGTGGGAAACCACCCACCAGCTCAGCTGATCCGTGACCTCCATGAACTCATTTCCTACGAGCTGACTGAGGTCGCTAGTTTAACTTCTATAAATACGACGTTTACTTTGTAAATTACAGTCGCCGTTACAGTCATGAAGGATGATAAAGCAGGACTTGTTTTCCCGCGCTGGTGGTTGAAAGTCTGTGCCGTGAGTGTTCAGCATCCCTCTGTAGCCCCGTCTGATCCACGCCGAGCTCCACGCGGCTCGTTTCAAACACCAAGAAGGCGACGGCAGAAGCGCTCAGTGGAATTCTCACCTAACCTACGAATGACTTCTGGTCTCTTTCTTTTATATAGTCTGCAGTTTAGACTGTATATAAAAGATGGACATAGCTGCTGTGACATCACCCACGTGTTAGTTAAGTCTAGTTCTGAAGCCTTGAGCTAAGCTGAGCGTTTTCACTAACAGCATCTTGGTGTTTTGAAAGTGGACATTATACACGATGAACAGCTCAAATAATCTGGTTTCTAACTCTCAGCTTGGCCCAAAACAAGCGAACCCATAAACTCATCAGGAAAGTGTTTACAGGCGGCAGAGCAGAGGCCCGTTCCACATCTATCGCCCCCTATTGGCCATTAAAAAGAGTGAATGTTTAAGGCTTCATTTTTCAGACCTGGAAGTGACGTCACTCTTTAATGGTGTGCGTGGTTCAGACAGAGGGGGAAGTGGGCGTGCAGCAACCGGCCTGGGTTGGACTCTCTGAGGCTAAATACTGTCCTTCGTGTGTGCACAAAGCTGACAAAGGAGCGAGGCAAAGGTGCACATCTGCAGAGAGCAGCGTGCAGGTCGTCTGCAGCGACAGTGACGGGCGGATCCATTCATATCGTCACCTTGTCACACACAATCAAACAAATGTCACTCATTCCTTCTTGTACAGTTACAGTAATAATATCTGACACACAATGGAGCGCGCTGCCTCGCCGCTGTTTGCTTCTCATGAAGCCTTAAACATTTATGCCGCTTGATTTAGGAGCAGCCCCGGCCGGCAAAAGTTGCCATAAAAAAATTCTTGTGCAACTTAATTTCCTTCATCGCTGTGTAATTAGTCACATTCATGTTGTTAGAGTCAGTTATTAACGATGATCTGACTTTTCTACTTTCTCAACTAATCACTGAACACACTTTTACGACTGAAGCAACATTCACGCAAACATTTAGACTTTATTGTGCGACACGTCGGAGGCATTTAAAGCTACAACTGTGTGAATAAACAGAAAAACACAGGCCTCTGAGAAAAATGAGAACTAACAGCTGATGTGTGCAGGTAACCTGCTCTACCTCCTAAACCTCAGCTTCCCATTCATGTAAAGAAGCTTTCAGCACAAAAATGACCACAATTCAGCGTTTTAACGCCATGAACACATCAGCCACCTAAAAATAAAAAACAACGTCTGAGACACCAACAGCTGTATCCCATCTGCAACAGCAGCAGCCCTCTGAACACCTTCATACCACAGAGCGGTCCCAGCTTGCCTGCTTCGACCTGCCCAGGCACGCTTTTTAAAAATAAGTTTTTTTAAAAACCTTCACCACCCGCCTGACCGCGGACCTCATCGCACAGGACAGCACGAGCTGCAGGTTTGACTCTGGCTTTAGCTGACTGATGCTTTATATTTTATTATTAGAAAATGTTGCTTTTAGGTCCAGCAGGAGCTTTATTTACGACAGCAACTGTACGTTTGCCTCGGACAGAAGACTCCACCCAAACCTGCAACACCTGAGACTGTTTTTTTCCTGCTACGGAAGCCTGGATGTGACCAAAAGTCTTCAGTCTAATCTGATACATCAGCCTGGCCACTCAGAGGCTTGATGATGTGTGAAAGGATGTGAAGTGGTCACTTCTTGGACGTGGTGAGCATTACTCAGAGGCAGCTGCTGGGCCCCATCAGAGCTTTACAACATCTGCCCACAGCTGGCACTGCGGCACTTGGGGGACAGGATGGGGAAATCAAACCTAAAGTCTTCTTTCTTCTGCTGAGATGTTTGCAGGGACTTGAAAGTGAAGCATGTGTGTTGTTCTGAGGCCGAGAAATGAGCTGCAGCACACAGGTTAGCCCTGAGGGGAGCAGCAGGCCGATGAGAGGAGCGGTATGCACTGTGACGAGTTCAAGCCTCCACATGCAAGCAATGCTTTAGCACCAGATTAACAAAGGAAGCACACCTATCTCACCAGCAGCACAGTTTAACCACTGCTGCAGGTAATCAGGACAAAATAGCCTCTCTGTTTATGAGCTGCACTTCTATCACATCTCATTTGTTGCACTTTGAATCCACTGTGATGGAGTAAAGAGGCAAAATGAGAAGACTGCCACTGTCCAAATGCATATGAACCTGGCTGCAATCTTTCTGCAGTAAAGAGCCACATCTGGCATTATAAACATGTCTGCACCCCCCCCCACCCCGAAGGCCAAAATAAATGTGCCCATGTTTCAGTATAAACTCTTTAGCGCCTTTCTTCCTCTTACGTAAAAAAGGAAACAGCATCTTTCAAATGTCATGCATGGTTTAATGCATCATCGAACTGAAACGTTGCCTGTAAAAACAGCTTTAATCCCTAAACCGCTAATGCAACATTTCCATTAAAACCCCAGAAATTAAATCATTTCCAGCTGCTGCATTTTAAACCAATTATGCTGGTAAAGATGCAAAAATGGTGCCACCATCCAAATACTTACGATCCATATTAATATTTATTCAAAATGTGAGAAAAATCTGCCACCTGTAACCAAAATAAATAGAAATCACAGAAACAGTAAATTTAAATAAATAAAATCAGGTAGTGATTGGAGGATATGATTCAGAGGGCAGGTGTGATTGGATATTCCATCCATCCATCCATCCATTTGCTTCCGCTTTTTCCTTTTCAGGGTCACGGGGGGGGCTGGAGCCTATCCCAGCTGACATAGGGCGAAAGGCGGGGTATTGCATTTAAAAATGTAGAAATAAGAGTGTTTGTTCAGCCGTGCCTAGCAGCAGAATCTGCACAGCACCGAGATCCACGCAAAGGCTGCAGCGGGAGCCCATATCATCTGTCCCGGGTTATTCTGGCCTCTAACTGCGCTCGGTGCCAAAGTTTCACCCGTCTCAGTCTCCGAGACCAGCTCGTTATTAGAAGAATCCGGCAACAGAGGAGAAATTAGAGAAGTTAATGAAAAAAACACGCTCGGATGCCGAGAGACGACCATATATGGACTAAAAAGCGTGAATGAGGAAGTGCAGGCTGTATAGGAAGTAGTACCGCGCATGCGCAATCCCAAATTAGTGAGCAAAGAGATTTATGAATTACGCTCGTTTATACGCTCTTTTTAAAAGTGAGCGCAGACACAAGTGCAGCAGATCTGGGGAATTATTGTCAGAAAACATGAGAGCGGAGCTGTAATTTTCTCCGCTCCGGTGCTGGAGGGGAAGCCTCAGGTCTGCACTCGCGGACCGCACCTGGCGACAGGAAGGAGCACCGAGCGCTCGAGTTAACGGTCGACCCGCTGGAGCTCCGTATAAAAGGCCATAATAAGCCGCTTTGAATGCGTTAGCTCGCTGCCCAACTGAGTGTGTGTGTCCGTACACAGACACACACCCAGTGGCTGCCCCCGCTGACACTGACAGCCCCCTCAGCCCCCCTCGGGCTGCCCGCACGGCGGTCCGGCTTCCACAGCTTACCCTGTGCCGCAGTCGACAACACACGCCGGTAACCGTCCAGCCATCTCTTCCCCCGTGTCTCTGCAGCGCTACAGAACCGTTAAGACGTGATGGAAAGCAGGCTGTGTCGGCCGGAGGAGCTGGCTAGCCGTCCACAGGCGGAACCCTGAGCCCCGCACTGCCGTTTTCCACTTCCGCACTCGGCTTCTGGCAGGCAGGGAGAGGCAAGATGGCGGAGGCCGGGCAGAGCGACGCAGGCGGGGCCGAGAGCTGTCAATCACCGGGGAGGGAGGAGCCACTGTGTGGCCACCCAAAAGTGTTTGAATCAATCAGGCAAAATATTTCTGAAGGGTTTCCTCCGGTTTTCTCCGGTTTCCTCCCACAGTCCAAGTGCAGTTAGTGGGGTTAGGTTAACCGGTGATTCTCAGTTGCCCACAGGTGTCCCTGGATGGATGGAATTAAACAATAAAGGTTACAGATGTAAATCAACCTTTCTTTGAATTAATGTGCTGAATCTTGCTCATATTTATTTACATACATGCAAATAATTTTTAATAATAAAAATAATAATAAATTAAAAAAGACAAATTTACAAGAAATATTTCTTGATTATAAAGTCTGAGAGAAAAAACATGATTAGTTTGTTTTTATTTTGTGAGTTTGCATTAAACCTCATCGATGCTGGAGACAGATTTTTGACTGGGACAAAAAAGAAAAGGTGGGAGCGTCGGGGACATGAAGAAAGCAGACGGGGGACCTGGGTGGCACTCAACAAAGAGAGGAAAAGGAAAATGCTTGTGGTGATCTGTATGTGAAGCTGGACACTCGGGGAGGAGAAAAAGACCTGCACCGATTGGCTGGGCAGAGAGCTCGAGCTGGAAAGGATGTGCAGCAGGTTACGGTGATTAAGGACAGAGATGGAAATGTGCTAACGACTGAAGAGTCTGCTAAGAAGGAAGGAGTACTTTAAGGAGCTCATGAATGTGGGAATGTGATTCCCCTGTGCATTACATAGTTCCACATAAAGTGACACTATTTGTATTCTGCACCTGCAAATTTGATAGATGGATAGATAGAAGCTCATGCAAAAAGTGGGTGGAGCCTTTGCTGTCATTGCATCCACAATGAGCTCCCAGGTGACTCATCAGTGACTCTCTTGGACTCTGAGCTGCAGAAATACGTTTTTTACCCAGCTTTTGGAAACCTTTGATCGCTCGAACTGCGACTGGAGGCTTCTTGTTTTATGCATAGTCTAAATATCTGTACAGGGAATTTTAGGAACCTTAGTATTTAAATGTGCTGTATAAATAACATTTGTTTACTCTCAAACCATAGAAACCAATGAGGGTCTAAGCAAAAAAGTCATAATTCTACTTAAGTAATAGAACAAAGCATCAAAATAAGCACCCAAAGCACAAGTATTTATGCAGAATCATGTCACTGGGTTACAGTTATTGGTTTATTAATGTGTATAAACTTGTTTTGGCAGCAGATGGATCTGCATATTTGATTTGGAGGATTTTTAATCGCTTTCCTGACGCCCTCCCAGGGATATTGATTAGTGTGTTTATCACTTTGATATTGCAGCTGGAGATTATTTTAATAACTTAAATCATATCAATATTTTTACGGCAGTAGATTCACCAAAAGTTTCACTTAATTAACTGAATTCAAATGTATTAATTTATTGTAACTTAAACGGTTAATAAACGCTGATCCTTTATCCTGTTTTAGAGCTGTATTCTTCTTCTCAG
>VUQJ01038835.1:0-31572 GCA_015108635.1 Andinoacara biseriatus | reverse complement strand
CCAGAGGAAGCAAAGGAAAGAGTTGTCTCAGGACATTAGAAGGAAAATTATAGACAAGCATGTTAAAGGTAAAGGTTATAAGACCATCTCCAAGCAGCTTGATGTGCCTGTGACTACAGTTGCATATATTATTCAGAAATTTAAGATCCATGGGACTGTAGCCAACCTACCTGGACGTAGAAGCAGGAGGAAAATTGATGACCATACAAAGAGACGGATAATACGAATGGTAACAAAAAATCCAAGAAAAACGTCTAAAGAGATTAAAGGTGAACTTCAAGCTCAAGGAACATCAGTGTCAGATCGCACCATCCGTCGATGTTTGAGCCAAAGTGGACTTAATGGGAGACGACCAAGGAGGACACCATTGTTGAAAACAAAACATAAAAAAGCCAGACTGGAATTTGCCAAACTACATGTTGACAAGCCACAAAGCTTCTGGGAGAATGTCCTATGGACAGAGAGACAAAAATGGAACTTTTTGGCAAGCACATCAGCTCTATGTTCACAGAGGAAAAATGAAGCATATCAAGAAAAGAACACTGTCCCTACTGTGAAACATGGAGGAGGCTCTGTTATGTTCTGGGGCTGCTTTGCTGCATCTGGCACAGGGTGTCTTGAATCTGTGCAGGGTACAATGAAATCTCAAGACTACCAAGGAATTCTAGAGAGAAATGTGCTGCCCAGTGTCAGAAAGCTTGGTCTCAGTTGCAGGTCATGGGTCTTGCAACAGGATAATGACCCAAAACACACCTAAAAACACCCAAGAATGGCTAAGAGGAAAACACTGGACTATTCTGAAGTGGCCTTCTATGAGCCCTGACCTAAATCCTATTGAGCATGTTTGGAAGGAGCTGAAACATGCTGTCTGGAAAAGGCACCCTTCAAACCTGAGACAACTGGAGCAGTTTGCTCATGAGGAGTGGGGCAAAATACCTGCTGAGAGGTGCAGAAGTCTCATTGAAAGATACAGGAATCGTTTGATTCCAGTGATTGACTCAAAAGGTTGTGCAACAAAATATTAAGTTAAGGGAACCATCATTTCTGTCCAGGCCTGTTTCATGAGTTTATTTTTTTTAAATAATTCTGTTGAAGCATGGTTTAAAAGCAATAGCAGATTTTCATTTGTTCATTTTCATAAAATTTTTATTATTACTTTTGTCAGATTAAATTTATTTCTGTTACCATTGTGGGTTTTTCTTTCATTAACCGAGGGGTATCAACAATTTTGTCCACGTGTGTATAAGATTTGTTACAACAAACACAAATTTCCTTACTACAACTTCTCTTTCTTTTTGTGCTAAGTTTATTAATGCAATAACAGCATTGTTGTCTTCAGTCACAAAGGTATGAGTCCTATGTGGAACAGCTTTTTTTTATTGTTCAGTTTAATTTTACTTTCACTCTTACTTTACGTTTCCTGTTGCTGCTTGATTAGGTTTGTGGACTAAAGCTGTGCACTTCATGGTCAGCAACAAACATCTCCAAAATTTCCTTAGTTACCCTGGTAAACACAATATCTGTTAGCACCAGCAGAGAATATTTGCCCATTGTGTCATGATATTTGTTGGCTTTGCTGCTGTTTCATAGAGGCAGAGTGGCTCGTCTACCAATCGGAAGGTGTGTGTGACTGGGTCAATGAGGCTTGTAGTAAAAAGTGCTGTATAAGTACCAGTCTATTTACCATTTAGACTCAATTATAGGCTTGTCTAGATATCTGTGGCAGATTTCAGTAACTTGATTACTACCATAGCCATACAATTCAGCTTTGTGCTGTCAACCTCACCTTTCACATACTCACAATAGAGGGTCACTCACTTCACACAACAAAGCAGCAACCTTCAGAGTTGAAAAATGAAGCAATCTTGGCAGTGCTGAAACCTGCTGTTCTTCCACTTGAGGCTGGTTCCAAAAGCAAATAGACTTCTATCGTATAATATGCCTATCTTAACAGGAGAAATAAACCTGTCTATCCCATCATGGATGGTTTGGGAAGAAACTCGGTTTTTCTCTTGGACCAAGTAAAGGGTTCCATAGTTGAGAGAGTACATCTGACAGCTTTTAAGATGCCTTGGGACCAATAGCATTGGATCAGGATAGTGTTTGAATACAGGTTTTGTCATCCACTGATCTATGTGAGACTGTCTTGAAAGATTGAGGGACAAGATCTGTTTTCCGTATCATGATGACTAAAAGGTGTTTAGTATTCAGCCCATGTGGAAGATATCAGGACAGTATTCAAGCAGCTTAGGCAGCATGGCATAATGCCCAGCTAATGTGAACTGTAAACCATAATTAAGGGCTATCATGGGTCTCAGTGCTTTAGCACCATCTCTTACCCAGCTACCACTTTGCAAAAGCTTCCTAAAAAGCCCAGCACACAGACCGGAGCATCCCTTATCAGCAGTGTCACTACTCAGCCTTTTGAAAAAGCGTCTGTTGATTTTTTTTTCTCCTGGACAGATGCTCAAAGGATATGAGAATATACTGATAATTGACCATTTTCCATGTTTTGTACAGACCTATAAAACATCAATCAGACAAGACGGAGACTGTCCAGATATTTAATGAGTATGCCCTCAGCTCTGGATTAGAAAATGAGCTGTTTGTCCAGGTTATAACAAATCGTGACACTGTAAGCTCAAGAAGAGCACCATATGACTCAGAGGGAGATAGTTGCTAATGGTGAATGTATTTCCAGAGATTGTGAAAGCCTGTGTGTTGCTGAACAATCCAGCCTATGAAATACAATGTCAGAAGAAGGGAGGCAATGAGTTTTCTCCCCCTTTACCACCTATTCTGGAGAGACTTACAACTTCTGATCGTGACCGGCACAGAAAGCAGAACCCCATATCATAAAAAAAAACATGAAAAAAGTGGAAAAACTGAATGAAGAAAAGCCCACAAATTTCGAGAGAGGAAAGAAAAGAGTTATGACAACTGAGATATGCATTCTGAGAAAAGAGACCTAATCAGAAACATGACTCCCTGATGTAGAACAGGCAAGTTTGGTTGTCACTAGGAAAAATGTATCTACAAAGTTGTCTGTCAGGTAAACAAACTGCTTCCACTTTATGAATTTGTATATTAGCAAGGAAAAAAGTAGACTGCATAATACTGCAGTCACCAGCTTCCAACCATGAAGTTTTTGTTCTTGATCAAAGAAAAAGCACAAAAAATAAGATTTGAAAAAAACAACAAAAAAACAAGTGCAGCAGGACCTGGAAGCAGCAATGAAGATAAATATGAAGATTATATTGATACCTGCCAGTAAACCACCACAAATTAACTGAAAAAAATAGTTCCTTAAAGCTTATCATACAACTTGCCGTGTGGAATTCAAACATGAGGCACTATTTCTTCACCGTCAACCAGATACTGACCAAAGAGCACTCATTCCCTCATTTATAAGACAGTTTCCAGAACAGCAGTCATTGAATAACATTTCCCAGAACAGCATTCGCACATTTCATGGACTGTTTTTGAAAAGCAGATTATATTCACATGAACTTGGACTGTATAGTATGATTTACCACAGGAGCTGCTGAGCCAGCTCTACACTGCAATCAGGATCGTGTGCACATCCATCACGCTCTGGTGTGGAGCAGCCACAAAGCAGTGCAGCAACAGACTACAGCAAACAGTACAGAGCAAACAGAGCAGCAAGAAAGAAATAATGTTATTTTCCCTCACCTCTCATTGCATTTCTTTTTTCTTTTTTTTACCTCCTGGAGGGGTCCAGCAGAGGTTGAAACGCTGCACACGCCAAAACTACCAGACACAGCAGCAGCAGCGGCTTCAATCCTCTCACCATCACACTTATAAATAACTGATCAGTATCAGGATTTATACATGGAAAGCTCTCTCTCATACATGATGTACACTGCACCTGTTTAACTGCTTGTTAACACAAATATCTAACCAGCCAATCACATGGCAGACGCTCAATGCATTTAGATGTATCGACATGGTCAAGACGACCTGCTAAAGTTCAAACCAGGCATCAGAATGGGGATTTAAATGGCTTTGAAACCGCAGAACAACTGTGAATTTCCCATATAACCATCTCTAGTGTTTACAGAGAATGGGCCAAACAAGAGAAAATATCAAGTGAGAGGCAGTTCTCTGGGTGAAAATGCTTTGTTGATGTTGGAGGACAGAGGAGAATGGCCAGACTGCTTCAAGCTGATAGGAATCCATCTATAACTCAAACGTCCACTCATTACAACCAAGGTGTGCAGAATTGTATCAATATGTAGGACCACAAAGCAGATGACCAACAGCAGCAGAAGACCACACTAGATGTCACTCCTGTCAGCAAAGAACAGCAAAGTGAGGCTACAGTTCCCACAGGCTCACCAAAAATGTTGCCTGGTCTGATGGGTCTCTGAGGAAATTCTGTTGGAACGTTTGGACCGTAGGCTCGGAATTCAAAGTAAACAACATGAAAGCCTTGCGTCAGTGGTTCAGGCTGGTGGTGGTGGAATGGTTTGGTGGACATTTTCATGCCACACTTTGAACTCCTTAGTAGCATCGTTTAAACGCCGCAGTCCACTTGCTGCTGACCATGTCCATCCCAGCAGGCTAAGGCACCATCTCACAAAGCTCAAATCATCTTAAACTGGTTTCTCTAACATAACAATGAGTTCACTGTACTCAGATGGTCTCCACAGTCACCAGATCTCGATCCAGCACAGCACCTTTGAGACGTGGTGGAACAGAAGACTCACATCATTGATGTGCAGCCGACAAATCTGCTGCAACTGCGTGAAGCTATTACGAGAAAATGGATGAAATTCTCTGAAGAATGTTTCCAGCACCTTGTTGAATCTGTGCCGTGGAAAATTAAAAACATTCTAAAGGCAAAAGGAGGTTTAACCCAGTACTAGCAAAGTGTACATAACAAAGTGGTCAATAAGTTATATAGTGTTTGCCATTTGAACTACCACACACATTTGCATTCGATGTACATTATTGTCATCATTAATCTGCATATCGCTTGTATATTGTGTATTGCCTGCCAAAATGTGCATTGCCATAGTAAGTCACAGGTGTAGTAGGCATAATAAAGAGTTAAAGGTCAATGTATGATAGGATATGAGATTTGTATATGCTTCACCTCATTTTCATCATGTAGCCTGCTGGGAGTAAAGTGAATATTATGAATAATGATCAAACATTTGTTCCCGTTTTGCTTCAGTAGTCAAAGAATATTGTCCACTAAAACTTTTCATATACTAACTTCACCTCACATTTCTTTCCATATGTACATCTTTTATGCATTATTTCACATACCTGTTTCTCACCTCATCATATACATCAAAAAGTGAAATCAGGTACATTCTGTTTAACGCTTCTTTCAAGTCAAACGTTACCGAGCTGTTGTGAAGAGATAGATAATAAAAACACAAATATAGGATAGTTGTTGATTTTGCTTTGTCAGCTACACCGACAGACAAAGTGTGGTGTGGAAGAACTTGACTGTCCTGACCTCAACCCGACAGAACACCTTTGGGATGAATTAGAGCGGAGACTGTGAGCCAGTGCTTCTCATCCAACATCAGTGTCTGACCTCACAAATGCGCTTCTGGAAGAATGGTCAAAAATCCCTATAAGCACTCCTAAACCTTGTGGAAAGCCTTCCCAGAAGAGTTGAAGCTGTTATAGCTGCAAAGGGTGGGCTGACGTTACATTAAACCTTATGGATTAAGAATGGGAAGTCACTCGAGTTCACATGCGTGTGAAGGCAGACGAGTGAACACTATATAGTGCAGGTCAGTGTGCGTGTGTACTGTCACTGACAATAATCAAAGAACACATGAGAACACAGCACTGCCTTGACAAGTGGAAGAAGAAAAAAGAGCCTCAAAAAACACAAAAACTATTATAGTTTTGTGAACATATTGTGTTAATTAATTTCAGGAAAAACATGTAATGCAAACATTAGATACTCAAATGAATGTCGTGTCCTCGAAAACGGAAATACATAACAAGCTATCTAGTAAAGGGCAACATGTGGAGAAAATCTGTTTTCAGAGCCACATGCTATCCACATTCTGAGTTATATGATATATAGTCAAACATGAACGGTTTATGTTTTCCAGCTCTTTGAGAGCAGGATCCTGCTGCACCGCTGTCTCTCAAGGTCGCTCTCTGTCTGCTCCAGCTTAACCAAGGTCACCCGCTCCACTGCGGGCTCTCTGCAACCTTGAGCAGCTAACCGAGCGGGAAATGTGTGTTCTCCCGTTCCACCACGTATGTCTCCCAGTGTCAGTCAGGCAGATACAGAACAGAGCTGCCATTTAATGTTCCTGCTTGCTGCCACTTCGATATTAGGTCAGTCTACTGGATATAATCTGAGAAAAAAAAAGGCATTCACTCAAGGCCAAGTTCAGCCTCTGAACAAATGTTAATTGAATTAACTGCCACGATACACCAGCTGTATTCTGAAAAGCTTCCACTGTGTTTGTGTGCGCTTGTCTGTGTTTATATGTTTTCCTGCGCGTGTGCGTGTCCATGTCCATGTGTAAACCCGTGAAGAACCCAAAAGATCTTGACTTTCAATAAGCGCTAACAAATTATGAAGAGTCACAAAAAGAAAAAGAAATGTAAATATACGTCGCTGTTCCAATTAACAAGGCCACATAGTAAAAGCTTTTTAAATAAAGGCAAGTCAAAGAGTGCTAAAGGCATTAAAGCCACAATAGTGAGAGTGTATCTGGGACCTTGGTTTTGATATAAAATCTTGTGGCCTTGCCTCCACTGCCCTCCATGTTAAAAGCTGTTTGTGACAAGGAAATTACTTTATGAACCTCTGAAAGACACTCCAACACTTCAGCCTCCCTGTTAGTTTCATTGCTAGACCATGAGAGATGTGTGTGTGTGTGTGTGTGTGGGCGCGCATTTTAAATCACTTCAACTTGCCATTTGTCTCTGTCCATGTTCTTTATTCATGATTTCTCTGAAATCATTCACCCCCTTAAGGGGAAAAAAAAAACCTACTAATTATAATTTTTTTGAACTCTTTGTCCTTCTATTTATTCTACTTACAAAGTATTTGAAACCAAATTAGTAAAAAAAAATCTGTAAATTCTAAATCTGTTGAGGAGGAAATGTAAATAATGTGCATTATTTGTATTAATGGTGAATTTGAGGATTTCTGAAAACACAGGCTGTGTACGAGACTGCTTTATATAGTGTTACCTTCAGCCCTTCAAACAATTTTTAACCTCTGCTGGAACAACAGGTCTGTTTTTCCGTTTTTCCCAAGGTCTGTGGAAATGAGTTTATTTGAATGTGCTCACGCTGCCGGGCTTGGCATTGGGTGAATCATATTTATATGTGAGCATTTGTGTTTAGGTCTGTAAGAACTTTGTTCCTTCAATGTGTACCTGGAATGTTCAGTCCAGATAGAAGCAGAAATACCAAACATGTGTCTCTGCAGCCTTGAGACTTCACAGGGCTTCGACTGCGGCTCTTAGCTCGGTAAACACAGTTTCCTCCTGTGGCTTTCTGTTTGGAAAGGAAACAAGGAAGCTGATCAAACACTGGATCAGAAGGCCATGGCTACACTGTGCTGGAACTGAGTCACTGGTCTTTGAAGGTGAAAAAAAGGTGTGTGTGTGTAAATGTGCAGAAAACATTTTCCGGCCCTGCTGAAGATTGTACAGGCGCAATATTTTCCAAAAATAAATCATGTAGTGTAGATATGCTTATCCTTATCAGAACAGATTTTACAAGCCAGCTATGGTGACATCACAAAGTCAGAGTAAAAGAGTGCAGATGATAGAGGACATGAACTGGTATTAACTAGATTACATGGTGGCTATAGGAGGAGGTAAAGGAGGGGGACAAAAGGTATAGAGGGGTAAAGCTATCAGGGTTAAGTTGGCAATGCTTCCCCCTTGTGACTGATTATCAAACTGCAAGCCTCATAAGAACTAAGTTATCCAGTATGAAGACAGCAAATTATACAATTCAAAGACATGAAGTGAACAAAGCTAATATTGAAATCAAGTCGAGCTGAACTCCATCATACATGCACAACGTGCCTCACTCTCCTCACACTGTATTCCAAACACACCCTCCCATTTTCCAGTCTCTCCCTCTGACATGTCAAACCCACGGCTGCCCTTTATCACTGCCTACTGTCAACACCCAAGCATCCACCTGTAGGCTCTCAGGGGATGTTTCCTCAACATTTCACAGTGTTTATATGTAGTATACAGCATTCGCAAGGAGTGATAAGCACACAACAAGACGGGAAGCTATAACTATACTCTGCTGCAGGAATAAGTCATTTAAAATAAAGTATAATAACTGATGCACACTTGGGCATGGAAAAAACACACTAAAGGAGGAACAACTGGAAGTACTGAGCAAAAATGAGAATATATTATGACTTTTTTTTCCTTCTTTTTTTAAGTTTAAAACAGATGAGAACAACTGAAAGAAGCCAGTGACTGGGGATATGAAACTGGATTTATTTGCGCAGGTGAAGAGAAGTCAGGGGTTAAACATCAGATCATCAGTATATGAAAGTGAGCGCAGCGGTGATGGATGATGGGGCACTGGGTCTGGCTGTGAATGGGTTTGCTGATGATCAAAAGGCTTTGTGGGAGTAGGTCAGAACAGCAGACGGTTAGAGCGGAGCCTTTTTCTACTGCTCAACTCAAAATGCTCCTTCAGGTGACTGATTTTTAAAGGGTCCCTTGCTGATCCATGCTGATTGCTTAAAGAGGCCAGACTCAGATCCCTTCCTAAGTCATAATCGAAATGTATTTCATGAAGTATTCCATGCTCTAGTTTCAACACCTGAGAGCCAACAAAAAGGACAATTATATAAAATCATTAACGGGATTATTAAATATTTCTAATGGACTAAATAACATGTAAAACGATACACTGACAGAGAGAGTATTCACAAGTTAGATTATAACAGAAGTAATTTAATCAAGAGTTAGATATGAAGCTGCGGATGAGTCGGTAGGGGGAAAGGTTATGTGCAAGAAAAGAGAATAAGTTCCTTTGTTCTCTTTAAATGTTTTTCACTAGTCTTGATGCATCTTTGTCTTCAATATACAGCTGAGTTCAAGGAAAAGCAGGGGAAAAAATCAGCTTGTAGAGTTTTTCTTTTCATTCCAAAGGAGCACTCCTGGATGATGATTTAAATTAACAGAAAATGTGTTTTGTTAACGTGTGTGTTCTCTTTTCATATGGCTCAAACATTATGAAACAGACTTCCTCAGCCCTGATCGAGGGGCCGGGGTGTAAGCTGCTTCTTTGTAACAGAGCTAACGAAGGTGAAGTGTAAAGCCTAGAATGTCTGTTGATCAAAGAACATTTTGAGGCTGCAGTTTTGGATTTTTCTTGCATGTTCAGCATCTTACCATCTAGTCTGATCCTGCATAGCTGTGTTTTCTTTATAGCAGAGAGAGATTCAAGTCTAGTTGATTGCTGATCATTAAACTTATGCAAAATATTAATGGATGTGGCTGGTAGCATATAAAGCGGCAGCATACTGTTTTTGATTGTGTTGCTCTGTTAGATGCCAATGTTCTTTGAAAAAGGGGAAACAGCGGTTTCAGTTTTCACTTCCTGTTTTTATTGTTTCTTTCAAAAGGTAAAGCTGCACAAAAACAGGTAAGAACAGATGCCAGAGGCATTACTGCAATTTAAATTTATGATACATAAATACAGCACATACTCCAGGTAATTACTGTACAACCCCACACGGAACTGAAGAGCTAATAAAAGAAAAAAAATGTTGATTGTTCCTTGTTGTCATCAGTCTGTTTTTTCAGTGTTACACTAAAATGAAAGGCAGAATTGAACGAAGGAGTTCCGGAGTTACTATTTATTCTCTGTGAGCTGCTCCCTGGATGCCTCATTTGAAATCTGCAGAAGTGGAGTGCTGATCTCACTTGACTGCATATCACCAGCAACCCGCAGCAAGCAGCTCAGGACCATGTCCTTGGCCATGCCAGCCTCCATGTTACCTTCCCGGCTGAGCTGCAAAGTGATCTGATCCAGGCTGGTCAGGACCAGCTCTGAGCCCAGTAAAGGGCAAATGGCGCCAGTGTCAGAATCCGAACCAGGGGCTCCTTCTCTTGCCATATTCTCCATCATGTATTGCTGATACAGATCCAGGAGTTTTTGCTCCAGGTAGTGATTAAGAAGGGAGTTGGAAAATGGACCTTCATGCCCCTGGAGCAAAAAGCTCCGATCGCGGCCACTCCCCAGCCTCCACCTATTCGAACCTCCCCTCAGTGGATTTGGCCTTCCATCCCGAGCTTCATGTCCTTGGAGAGAATCTTCCACAGCTGGGGGTACATCACAAGACTGGATGAAGGGGCCGACATCCGGGTCGTTGGCACAAACCCGCAGTTCGCAATTATTAGCTGAGAGAGGCAGCACCTGGTCACCTGCAATGTGAAGGTCACTGTAGTTTTTGCAAATGCTCTGACAATAGGAGGGAACCAAGAAAGGGGTATCACCACCTGAGCAAGCTTGGGCTGGGATCTCTATCTCTGATGATATCTGTCTGCCTAGATGAGCGCTCTGGAAATTTAAGGACTGCAAAGGAGAAATGTACAACTCAGTTGAAGCTCTCCTGTTGTCTCTATTAGCCATCTGCTTCGGGGAATCATGACGAACAAGTGGAGTGCGTCTGGTGGAACCTGGCATGAGGGCAGCAGCTGCTTTCTGTGGCCCATAAGCACTCTGGAAAGCTGGCTGAGAAGGGAGGGAGTCCAGGTCTTCTAATTCACAGTAGGTCATGCTCAACAATCTGCCCTCACAAAGCATGGCTGCAAGAAAGAGCACACACTCAGGAGCTGTGAGCAGTGAGATTAAAGGGGATACAAAATGTGATAAAATGCAACTTTTACCAGTTATTCACCTGTTTAATGTTGATTTATATCCAGATAAAAAGCATTTGCAGCACCCTTCCCTATGTGCCTTTATTTAACTACATACAAACAGTATGCATTTGAATAATGGCACCAAAATGAGACAAAAGAAACAATGACAGAAAAATGACCATAAACTTTATAACAAGCACTAGATTATTCACACTGCATGACTGATCCCTGTTTAAAAGTCATTTCAGACAAGTTCTGCTGCTAATGAGCTATGTATAACAGAAAAATATGTTGGTTTACAAATTCCAAAAATAATTCATCTTTATCCAAAAGAATCATCTTCCTACCTCAGATGTGAATCACAGCATCCACATCAGCTGTACACCTGTACACCTGAAGCGGTACTCCTGTGCAAATATGAGTCTATTCATGTGTGGTTGTTGTTTTATACCACCCAAAAAAGGAAGTGGGAATATTACTTTTCACTTTGATCATAATTCTGTAAACGTAATATTAACATCTGCTCTGATCATGAATAAATTTTAACTCATAATCTTAACAATTAATGTGTCATTTTTATAGGATTTAGCTAATATTTACCTGATTATGTAATTCCTTTCTACTCAGCAAACTTGAATAAGATGCACCTACCTCTGCATCCTCGAAATGGTGTCTGGTGAGAGACAGCAAAGCAGCATGCGTGCTCTAAAAAGAAACCATCAGTGTTTCGTTTCTGTGCAAAGCAGGTGTGCGACTGAGCTTTGGCTGAAAGCAGAAAAGAAAGTCATGTTTAACATGATAAAAATATAAGGAAACAGAAAGTTCCAGATAACTGGTTCCTGTTTTCATATTCTGAATATGCATATTTTGAGTTACCTCAGAATTTTGACAGCCTTTTTAATTAATTGTTGATTGTTGTTTAGAACTTAACATCTTTTTTCCCATCATCTCTGTCCACAGCAATGCAGAAGTGGTAAGTTCATGCTCAGTTATGTGACCACAAATCAGCATTTCCTCCTTTGCCTGGTCTTCAGCATACTGAACTGTCGTCTGTGAAACAGTTTTCTTTTTCCCCTCACTTGGCTCAAACCTCTCTGTAGTGTACACTCAAGCAAACCTCAATCAGATATGTGGTGAAAGTGTTGAAAGGTTTCAGCTGTTATTTATGGCTTGGATTTTTCCAAGACGAAAGCCCCTTGTCAGCTTGAATGACTCCTTTCTGCTTAGACGTCCTCAGCTTGTGACAGGGAACCCCAACAAAAGCAGTGCATGAAACATGAGAACGTTTTTTTATTATTAATTAGGACAGGAAACCTAAGATATGAGTCAACATCACAAACTCTTGGGATTGTTACAACAGCCGGGTCGTTTGTTCAGCTGAATTAGTCATTTAAAGCCTTTAAAGGCCCAAATCCCCCCAAAATTGGAGCAATTAAACCCATCTGTAAATATAGCCGTGTGCTTTTTATTATCTTCTGCATTGTCTAGTATCAGGTGTGTAAACAGGTGGATTCACAGCTATAGTCAGTAAAACTAAAAGGCCCAGAGTTTCATTGCTGACTGTATTTATTTTGTCCACTTAATATCCTGTGTTAAGAAATCTGACCCAGGTCTGCTGCTCAGTAATGGGAGTACAAAGTGTAGAGTTACCAACCCGTTGCTACAGCAATGTTGCTGAGCAACATCCGATAACATTAAAGACATGCTGAGATCAGGTTAGACACCTGTCTCAGGTCTGCTTTTGTGGCACAACAGGGCAGCAGTTTGGCGATTTCAGCACCCTGGACAGCTTCTGGTCCCGCTGAACCGCTCCAGCAAAGACATCATAAAGACTGCAGCTCCCATAAAGGATAACAACAATGTGTTTGTTTGTATGAATATGATTTTTTTTAAATATGGATAAATGGTACGCACACAAAAGGGAATCAGAGAGCAAGTCTGTCAGCATGACAGACTCTTATTAGAGGAATGTTCAGGAAGATCAATAATGTGTTTCGTCCCAACCATCACGGACACAGAGGACAGGATGTTGGTGGGTGTCGGGGCGAGCAGGACTATCACAACGCTTGCACCGTCAGGCTGGTCCGAAGCACCTCCATGCTCGTTGTGGGGGAGAAAACTCACACAGCCGTGGGCTCGACTTTAAAACGGAGCAAGAGCACAGTGAGCATCGAGTCGACCTTGTACTATTACCAGAGACAAGAGGACAGGATATGGCTGTACTCACAGAATCAGAACTGCCTCGAATACCTGGAAGCACTTGTGGCTCTGAGGAGACAGTACATGAAGAGCGTGAGTGACTTGAAGAGTACTGACACCAAGGCCACACTTTCTTCCAAGAAGAAGCCTGCGCCCCCACCACCTAAAAAGGAGGGAACGGTAAGCTTAAACCAAGTAGCCAATAGCACATGGAAGGAAATGTCAAAGATATTTTTTTTCTTCTACCATTTTATACCACAGATAACAAGAGCCAAACCTTCAGCACCCCCAGTCCCCACCGAGGAGGACACGCTGCAGTTCTTTGATGCAGTCATTGCCAGCTGCGACAGCGAACCAATGCACAAACCGTACACGGACGATGGGCACGCAGACGTAGATTTTATTGGTGAGTTTGAACCTTTCCAGCCTTTAATTTAAATAATCCCGGAAGTGAGTGTGAGTTATTCAACAAGGCTAATGGCCAAGAAGCAATGGAATCACCTACCTAATAATGAAGTAACTGACTCCTTGTTTTGGATATTCTTTTTTTGCGTGTGATTGTCATAGAGCAATGAGACTAACTAAATTGTTTGGTCAGAATATTTACTGTGATTTGCTAAGGATCAGTGGATGGATATAGGCCTGCCCTGCTTATATTCATTGCATTCATAGGCCAGGAGTTTAGCCTAATGAGTCAAACATGCAGGCACCACAGGGACAAGGGTGCACTAAAAAAAAATCTTTGCGTCCAAAATTTTGACTTTAAGTAATTTGATTACATGTAAATTTTCTGTCATTTTGTTATATAAGTACAACGTAAAATGTTAAATTTAAGGGAATCTGGTCAAATGAAATATACTTGATATGTATACATTCAGTTTATACCAAGCATATTTTCCTTAATGATTAATTATTTCAATAAATAAACCTTTAATTTTATTTATTTCAGATGCATTTTACTCAAAATTATTGTTTCATGTTTATGAGGGCCAAAAATTATTTTGGGGGTTTATTTGATTATTGAGTAGGCTACTCCATTTTCTGGCTGCTCCCTTTGTTGCCACAGCGGATCATATGCCTCCATCTCTCCCTATCCATTAGTGTCCATCATGAACCTCCTCTGAGGTTTTCCTTTTTTCCTGCTGCTTGCTAGCTCCATATTCAACATCCTTTGTCCAATATATGCACCATTCCTCCTCAGCTACACTAGGTTAATTCAGTAGCTCAAGTTGTGTTTGTTCCAGGTTTACAAAACATGGCGAACTATAAAGCTTAATCCTGCACCAAGGCCAGTACCCTCTCTATCTCTTATTTTCAAATGAAGTGATCTGGATCCACTCCAAAATGTAATGCAAAATTAAATGTACAGCACTGTTGTACATTAAAAATGTCTATAATTAGACCCGTATCAGCAGTTAAAATTGAGACTGCAAATTAACACACCAAAGTAATAATAATAATAATAATAATAATAATAATAATAATAATAATAATAATAATCTAATGTAATCAGATAAAAGGGGAGGGGATGCATTTGTGTGATGAATGTTTGTGGGGTAATAAGGCTAATCTTTAGCAAAATGATTGACATGTTTTACAGTTTGGCAATCCACCAATATATACCATGGATAACAATACCTTAAAATAAATTTATCTTGATATAATTTTCATTAAACGTGAAATGCTAAAAATTTACTTTGACAAGGAAAAATTGGTTATTTGTAGAAAAAAAATCTTACCACTTGTCACTTGTCTGCCTTTTTCAGTATGATTGAAATGATGTTTGCCACCTAAAACTAAGGTCACATGACCCTTGACAAGCATAGTTGCTTATATACAGGGGGTGGGTCATCTTACCCACTGGCTCATCTTACCCCACTCTCCCCTATTATGTTTTCTGTTACTCAGGACATGTTTCAATTTGATTCTCCCCTACCTATAATCAAACCAAGCTACTGGTTTGATAATATGTAGAAAACAGAGCATTTGTAAAGTTTGAAAGCATTTCCCCTTCATGTATGGTACCTCACAGTGGTTTGGTCCACTCCCGATCATTCCCTGACTCCTCTGTTTTGCAAACTGTAAACAAAGAATGTGTGAGACACTATGATTTACATCTTAACACTCAGTCTATATACGCAGACTATATTTTACTATATTTTACTAGCTCTATAAAATTTTGGGCCTTAGTACAGCTGCTATATTATCATGGGGCCACCACACTTATATGAATCCTGGTAACACACCTGCTACTGAGCACACACACTCAGATGTTTTCCCTTGTCTGTTTGGACGATGCACCCTATAAGGCCCTGACTGTTTTCTCTCTTTCTTTCCTGTCAGTTTTGTCATACCCATCAGGTGGGGACAAATTACTGACACCAATGGACTTTGAGGACTTTGTTGTACATTTAATAAATTATTTGTCAGCTTATTAGTTACCTTATCCGTGAAGCACAGGTAACATTATGCAAGAGAATATGAAGAATATATATCAGGCTCAAAGCATAGAGCTGACAACAATGAGTTTAATGATATGTTAAGCAAAGGGAGTTATTAACAGAAGCACTGAAGTTCCTCTCCTTTCGAACAGCTTTCATCATGGCTGCCACATGCACAGATACTAACTACTACTTTCAGCAGCATCTCCGGTTCTTGTTGTCATTTCCTCCCACAGTGGCTTCCAGCACGGCTGAACATGACCTCCACTCTAACTGGGTCTTGCGAGTTCCTCGAATCACAGATGGTTCCAGCCAGACAGCAGTTCCTGACTGTGCCAATGAAAGCACCCCGGTGAAGAAGAAACAGAGCGGGTCCACAAGCAGCAGGCTGCGACTTCAGAGGAACCCGATCCACCTGCCCAAAGTGGTGGAGAGTGCATTTCAGACACTGCGCTTCAAGCCCAAATTAAAAAAGCAGTGAAGTTTAGTGGACATTGAAACCAGTGGCACAGCCACACTGCTAATCTGTTTAGAGCTATAACACGAGGTTAATGCATTACATTTAATTACATTTAATTTTCATAAAGAAAATCATTTTAATAAAGAAAAACAGTCCAACTGGTGAAATATATTTTAGTCCTTGTGTTCCAAAATGTGACTTTTACTTGGCAGAGACTTGAACGTATCACAGTAAGAAATGGACAAGTCATAACAACATTAATGAGTATTTCACTCTGTTAAAGTGTCAATTTGTCTTCCACTGTAGAAAAATACACTAACTGATGACAATCAGCTTTGGGTGCTTTACTGTCCTTTAGGAGCAATTAAAAGTCATTATCTGCCTGTCTTCAATGTGAATATGAAATTCAGCCTTGGATCATGTAACATTGTTCTTGGAAAGCTCCCAAAAGTTACTCAAGAACACATTTATTGTGCCTCTGCATTAAAGTCAGTGTGAATTCAGACTTACCTCAAACTGAAAAACGCAGTAGTCACAAAACCAGGACCCCTAAACCGGCAACTAAATAGACCCAGTCATTGTCTGCACCTGTGCGTTTCCTGATATCGTATGTCAGCATCTTTAGACAAAAAAGCAGATTGAGTATATACACTTGTTCAATTGTTAGTTAACACAAATATCGAATCAGATAATCAGATGGGAGCCACCCAGCCACCCAACCTCATGAAGTTTAAACTGAGCACCAGAACAAGCAAGAAAGATGATTTAAGTGGTTTTTTTGTGCAGCTGAACCACTTGGACTTTCCAACACAACCATCTCTAGGGTTTACGTGATCTAAAAGAGAGAAAATACCCTGTGAACAGCAGTTCTCTGGATAACTGCTTGGGGCCCAAGGTCAGTGCCCTCTACCCCCATTATAAGTGTGACGTAATGTTAGCGCATAGATGTGTCCAGACTCAGACTTTCATCAAGGATGTGAAGTTTCAGAAAGATTGGACAGTGTGCATTTGAGATATAACAACTTTGTGTCCTGTGGCAAATGATGCTGCTACTTACAACGATCACACCAAGATATATGAGAATGCTACGTCTATGTCAGCCTACATCATCGAGTGCCTGGAGGACATCAGTGTCGTTCAGTATACTTGCTGTATACTGAAGGACACTAAAGTCTGTCTAATCTAATATTATTTATAATGTAATAATCATGAACATTTACAGGAGAGGCTCCCCTGTAAATTTTTACCCAGACTCAAGAATCACCACTGCTGATATGAAGGCAAGAATAACTCAAATAACCACTCATTATAACCAAGGTATGCAGAAGAGCATCTCTGAACGCACACACACTAAACCTTGAGGCAGATGGGCTACAGGAGCAGAAGGCCACACTGGGTGCCACTCCTGGCAGATAACAGGAAACTGGGGCTACAATTCACCCAGGTTCCCCAAAACTGGACAAAATAAGATTGGAAACATGTTGCCTGGTCTGATGAGTCTCGATTTCTGCTGCAATATTCAGATAGTAGGGTCAGAGTTTGGCATGAACATGAAAGCATGGATCTTTTCTGCCTTGTATCAACAGCTGCTGATGGTGTAAAGGTCTGGGGGATATATTCTTGCTAAACTGTGGGCCCCTTAGTACCAGCTGAGAATTGTTTCAACACCACAGACTACCTGAGTAGTACTGCTGGCCACGTCCATCCCTCTATAACCTTTTTGAATCTGTGCCATGAAGAATTAAAGCAATATTGAAGGCAAAAAGGGGTCTAACCAGGTATGAAAAAGGTGTAATGTAATAAAGTGTTCTGTGATTGCAGACTTCAGATGCATAGCAATGCCGCTTCAAAGATCTAACTTGGATGTTTGCATACTCTAAAAAAAACATCCTGAAATTCTTTTGACATGCTAAAGAATACTTTAACCCATCTTTTCATGTCTCTTTCAAACTGAAAAAAACAAGGGTTGTGTTGGATATAGAATTTCACACAGTAGCTTACAGGAAAAACCCAAAGGAGAGGTTGCATTCCTTTGAGGTATCAAAACCAACTGAAAACTGTAACAATGGCTCCTTTCAAAGTCAGAGTACTGCATATAAGAGAGTTCAAGTCCAAAGACTGGGCTGTCTGAATAACAGAAAACCAACTGAAGCTGTTGCATTTATCATTACTAAAGTTAAAATAGTCACAAACACAAAGTCAATAAAACACAATCTAACTGACCTAACCTTTATGGCATACAGCAAGTCTTATTTTCCCAGGGTTACAAAGACCTGACTCAGTTGCAGGATAGAGGATCTGAATGAATGCTCAGGTATAAAAGTAGGATTAAAGAAAGCCTGTGTAGTTTTGGAAAAAGAAGTATTCAGAAACTTAAATAAATAATGTTTGAAACATGTTTTTAGTGCATTATATTTTGAATATTTTATATTTATTATTTTAAAATGAATACTAAATTATGCCCTGTGATTCCTTTACCTTCAAACTATTTAAAAAGAAAATATCTTCAAAGACTTTTTTTTTTCTTTATTAGAAACATCATATACAAATCAGACACAAACAACATTCACTTCTTTTCTGCTTTGACTTTGGGGCTGAAAAAGGATGACATTGGCTTCATGCCTGTCTTGTCCACCTTAGCCAGACTTTTCTGAGCTGCCGTCATCTTCTTGGGCGGCTGAAATGCAAAAAAAGAAAAAGCGATATAATGCAACGAGAAATTAAATACATAAAATGAACTTTTCAATTCATTCTACAAGATGAGGCCCGCAGCCCCGTGAATACACGATACACACCAAGCTTAAAGAAAGCAGTCACTAAACAAAAACTACACTAACAATGACTCAAGGTCTTAAAATAAATTGCCAAAATAACAGCAATCAAGCTTTAGTCATGATGATGCAATTACAACAAAGATAAAACCACCAGCTGCTCCAACATTTGCTTAGTCTATTCCAGCAGACTTCTCTGCATACACTCACTTTCCGCGCAAAGTCTGCACTGTTGAATTTGGTGTAGTCTTCTCCAGCCTCCACCGGCTTGTCTGAAAGTTTCCGCTTCTGCCAAATGAGGAAGTAAGACAGGCTTTTCATGACTAAAAGCACCAAGCTATTTTTCCACAGAAAGGCCACTACAAGCTCTAATGACCTCACACTGTAACTAAAGGTAACCCCACGCAAGCGGAGGACAGAGGGTTCCTCCTGTGAAACATTTTAGGTGAGGTGGAGGACTACATAAAGAGTGCACAGCAGCTGCAACAGCAAGCAGAACTGAAAATATGCCACACGACATTTATTTACATCTAGGAGAGACGAGAACATACCTTAGAAGGAGGTTCTGTCTCCTTTGGGCTCGTTAACTCTGGTAACCTATGAAGCACAATAAGAGGTGTGTTTGATCGGCAGTGCGCATTAATACTTTTTTTTTTTTTTTCCTCAACATGATTAACTTACTCCAAGTGTCTGAGGAGGTCTTTGCTCAGGTCTTCACCGATGTACTCTGATATCAGGCCATGGGCGTACCGCAGGAAGTCCTCTGTATCATTAGGAGAATAACACAAATAACCAAATAATCCTACTTGATTATTTCTGTAGATTATGATTGAGTGATTTAAAGACTTAAGGTTGAGGGGTTGTTTGAGTGATTAGTGAATAAACCTAATCCATAAACAAAAACTTTACAGCACTACTGCCATCTGTTGGTCAACAGTCTTCCTGGAAAAAACTATTTAGGCCCAAATATCTATTCCTAACGAAATGGGAACTGTCTTAAAAATGTGAAGTGGTCTGAAGTTACCCTCTTGGTTGTCTGACTCTGACATCACGCTGACATATGTTGAGGATTTCACTCCTTCTCCAACAGAGACATTTTTCTTCTTTAAGGCGATAACTGTCCTCTCCACCTACAAAAAAAAATAAAGACTAAAGTTTCACTGTGCAAAAACAAGTATGCATTTTCTCTGAAGTTATCTTTTTATTTGTACCTTTTTCTTTAACCAGTTCATGGTCTTCTCTTGACTGTATCGATGAAACTTCAAGCCTCCCACCTCTAGAACACAACATTTAAACAAAGCAATTAGCTTGACCTTGAAGCTTTATGAATGGCAGTATATTTAAAAGTAAACATCACCTTTTTCTTCAGTAATGTGGTGCAAGGAGGCCAGGGTACGAGTGCATTTGAGCAGCCTCGAACAAGCTGGGAATTCTTCATCCTTAACAACTTGATCCACAGGCTGGAACTTTCCCTGAGCAGCAGATTAATCAGTATAAAAATAAAAGATGAAACAGATAATGGGGATTTAATGCTAGAGTATATAACCTTTCCCCGTGTACAGTCAGATCCATGCATTTTTGGACAATGACATCATTTTTGTAATTTTGTCTCTGAACACAAAAACCTATTGACATAATGCATATATTCAATTTTTTCTCCCGTGGACTATTGTAAGCTTACTCTACTGTTCTCTGCATTATAAAACAATATCTCGTGTCTCTGTAAGCCCATCTTTTTTTTTTTTTTGGTTGCTTTGCAGTGCAGGCAATGCTGTAACAGAAACTTTTTCAGGCAAAATTTTATCCACTGAATGATGGTTTCTACCATTGTAACAGATGAGCATGGATAGGGAAGAAGTGTGATTTATCTGAACTTGAATGTGGCATGGTTGTTGGTGCCAGATGAGCTGGTCCAAGCACTTTTTTTCCTGCACAACCATCTCTAGGGTTTACAAAGAATGGTCCAAAAAAGAGAAAATATCCAGTGAGCAGCAGTTCTCTTGAGTTCCTGTTGCCTTCTATTCAGCTCAAAGCAACAGGACAATTTCATCCAAAGAACCACTTGTTACAACCAAGATAAGCACAATGTGTTGAATCTTGAAGCAGGTGAGCTCCAAGAGCAGAGGACCGCACTGGGTGCCACTTCGGTCAGTTAAAAATAGGGAACTGAGACTACAGTTCACTCAGGCTCAGAGGATTGAAAAACGTTGCGTGGTCTGACAAGTCTCAATTTCTGCTGCAAAATTCGAATGGTAGTCAGATTTAGGCATATAAAACTTGAAAGCATGGGTCCAGCCTGCCTTGTATAAACAGTTCAAGCTGAGTATTGTTGCGGACCATGCCCATCCCTTTATGACCACAGTGTAGCCATCTTCTGATGGCTGTGCCCAAATGCTTTGCTCTGACTGAGTTACAGAGGCAGCATAAGCCTGCACTACACCACGAAGATCAACATGAAAACATTTCTGGAACAAGATGTGTGAGTTGTGAGAACACTGTTGTCTGCCTCTTACCTCTCTTCCAGATTTAATCAAATACGGCAAAATTAGATAGAGAGGATCCAAGGGTGTTACAAAGATCAGTCTCCCATCTGTTTAACAAAAAGAGACAACCGGTAAAACAAAGACACATAATTAGTACCTGATCAAATTTTGTCGCAAGACAGTTGACTAAACTGCTATAAATCAGTAGAAAAATTAACTTCATGAACTTTAATATAATTTAATCAATAAATTATTGATTCAATAATAAAACTGTTACAAAGACAGTTGAACCAGTATGCAGTATGCGTACCTGTTTGCAAATCCTGGACCTGATAGTTGTAATTTGTGATTAAATCCTTTATCTCAGTGATGCTTGGTGTATGATGTCATGTTATAGGTATGCTGTAAGTTGAATTATTTTATCAGTGTTTACATCCAGTGCACCAGAAGCTTCTAAATAGATGATCTGGCTTCTTTGGAACAAGCTGGAATAAGCCCTGATTGCAAAACTGTTCTCCATCAAATACTGCTGATACATATTCAAGTTAAAATGAGCCATCATAGCTGTATGTGTAATTATGATCAAGATGATTCAGAGTTTACTCTCTAATGAAGAACGAGACCCACCTCTCTGCACCGTCTGGCCAACAAACCAAGAATGGAAATCATCTTCAAATGCTTTGACCTCATACAGCTGTACGTCCCCACCACCCAGCATATACAGAGATGCTGCATCTGCAGGATTTTTTTTTTTTTTAAATGAGGAAATGTGTTATATCAGTTCTGCTACGGCAGTTTACAAAACACAGAATTGGTTAAGTTTAGACAACTTATGGTAAATGTGCAGAAAATCAAGTTGTGAGACTCTGTATTAAATGTGACACACAACTGGACAGAGGTTTTACAACACCCCAATTTTCCACCCCACTGATTAGCGATGAACGATACAAAGGAAAGTGGGAAACTTCTTAAGGATTAAAAAGGTCACCAAAAAAAAACAAAAAAGTCTAAATTCCAATATTCAGACAATACTGTATTCCAAGAAGTAGTGTTGGAATACAGTTTTGCTACCAGAATCTTGAGGATCTTGGTTGGTCTGGAGCTCAGCCTTTAGCAAGCTAATGACCCAAAAGATTAGAAGAAAGAATGGTAAGAATTAAAACTGGGACAGTTTCAAGATTTCAAGAGGTTTCAAGATTCCAGGCTGACCTGCTCTGGGATAAGCTGGACTAAAGGTGAAAGTAAATTAACACACCTGCAGAAAGATTAAGATGAAATTTAAACACTGTTTCATTTCCATGGTATAAGGAAGTCCACAAGTGTGTTTGGTTGGTGAATTAGTCAAAAACTTGGAATTTAAGATTCTTCGGTGTAATGTCTCAGCATACAGTTCATGGTTATCGATTTGAAAGGCAGACACCCTCTCAACTTTTAAGATCAGGCCTACAACTTTCCTTTTATAACAAGCTTAACTGTAGTTAGGGAAACATAGCTGCAATAGTGACGCCGCTATAAGCCTGGCAGCTGGGGGCTTCCCATGATACACTGAGTGTATCTTCTTCATGCACCTCTGTTCACTCTTTGTTTATATTCACCACTCTGCATTTAAGCATTAGTTAATTAATCTCTGGCTCTCTTCCACAGTGTGTCTTTTGTCCTGTCTCCCTGTCCTCACCCCCAACCGGTCCCTCCTCGAGCCTGGTTCTGTCAGAGTTTTCTTCCTGTTAAAAGGGAGTTTTTCCTCCCACTGTGGCAAAGCGCTTGCTTACAGTGGGTCGTGTGATTATTGGGGTTTTCTCAAGCACCTTGAGGTGACTGTTTGTTGTAATTTGGTGCTTTATAAATAAAACTGAAGCTCTCCCAATCAATATAGATTTTTTTTTCAAAAATGTTATTCATCCAAACCCCCTTTTTAATATCGTTGTTTCTCAGATTTCCTTCACCTTCTTTAATATAACAGTTCACTTTCATCTAAAAGTATTGTTATCCTGACATGAACAGCAAGCTGCAGAGCTAGGTCAAAGTGGATCAAAAAAGAGGCAGACCTGTTGATGGATTCCTTAGTCTCACAAAAGCTGGATCGCCGTCGTGTTTGTCTGTGTCGATGACAGAGTCTGCACACATCAAAACAAACATCAGGCCCACGACAGACACCACATTTAAATCATCCCTATGTGGCTCATTCTCATTCTGAAAACAAATGTGTCAAACTTTAACTTACTCCTTTAACATATAGCTTAAGACTGAAGCACGATAGCTGTAATAAAGGCTAACAACACCACCACTAGTTACATCAGTTATTACACTTATCAAAGCTTAATAACTTTTTGCAAAGTGCGCAGCAAGCTAGCACAGTTATAGCAACATACAACACTGCCTAACCCACCTGGAGCGATGACAATCCAGCTGTCGTTATCTACGTTTGACGTCCGCTTCTTTTTAGTAGCCATGTTGTAACTGAGCTAAGCAGGGTAAGTTTGCTTCTTTTTTTTTGGCCTAAAAACAGTGTCGGCTGCCAAAACAACGTGCCTGCTTTCTGCGCGAGATCTCAGAAAAGGCGCCTCTCGTATTCGGTTCCTGTTTGTTTCACACAAGAGAAAACCCTGCGTTCATTAATGCACTGTCAGCTAATTTTCTCTCCATTTTTTTTTATTTTGGGTGAAAATTTAGTGGCTAAAAATTAAATTAATTTTATGGCGTCAAGACAAGCTCAAAAAAAGTCGATTGTCGGCTTTTAATTGAACCTTGTCATACCTGTTTCTAAAGCAGTGGTACGTCCCGCGGTGACGTCACCCAACATGTAATTTTGTCATAACGCCGCTAGAGGACGCCCGACAACTTTTATTCGGATTCCAGTAAATAAGCTAAAATTCGTCCTCCACAGTTTACAAAGCGGTCACTTACCTGATGGGCTGTTTCTAAAATGCACTAGGTGAGAGCCTCTGCTCTCAGGTGCAAGATGTTTGGTGGCCGGTTTGTCCTTTGGCACACTGGCACATGACAGATTGGGCGATCCATCTGTCCTTCAATAAGAGGAAGGCATCTCTCACTCTCTCTCAGGATATGACAGTGTGTGTCCCAGTTGGTTTTCAGTGAGTCACTTGTTTTGCTTTGATTCTTTTTTTTTATCTTCCTCTTCTTTTCCCTCCTGCACTGTTTGTGTGCATCCTCAGATGGAGCTGTGTAGGATGCTTGTGTGTTTTCAACCCCCCCATTAGATAACAATAGCTGCGTCATCGATTTGTTTAACTGTTCAGGGGTCCCTCTGATCTGTTTACGTAGCTCTTTTTTTTTTTTGGAACTGTTGATTTCCCTCTCTTCTAAAGACACCCACAGCACAGCCCATTAACAGGTTTTTAATTAGCTTGTTTTGTTAATGAGGAAGGGAGGGATTTGTGTGCTGGGTGACTGAGCTCAGGGTCCCTATGGGGGCTGCATGATGTAGAGGAAAACTTGAGTCTACACATAGTGACCTATGGGTTTATGTTTTTTCCTGCTTGTGCATTTTCATGTCACCTCTTTGGGCATTTTCTGCTCTTTTGTGTCATTTTCTCTCTTTTTTTGGTCGATTTAAAAATAATGTTGCCTTGTGGGCCCATTTGCCCAGATTTGAGCAACATATGCTCTAAACCCTTTTTTTAACACAGTTTCAGCTCCTCCTTGAAATCAGTGAGATTTATGTTGCTGTAGTCTGTGGCAAAGAGAGCGTGGGTGAGATATTGTCTGTGAATTACTTGTTTTATGGGCCCCGGGAGTATCATACACAACAGTCTGTGCAGCTAAACAGAATATTCCATGAAAGCGTTCTTTCATTTTGGGCTGCTTGAGGGAACGTCTGTGTTTCTGACAGCCAGGCAGAACAACAGCGGCCTTTCTGATACTCTGGACCATAGACGACCCCAGAGAGCCGAGTCCTCTGTCACCAGCATGCAGACGAGAACAAAGTGGGTCTAAATTTAGGCCTTGCTATGGCTATAGACCCAGAGTACGAGACCCCACTATCCTCTCCCAAATCCAGCTTCACAATCCTCATCAATCATGGATCCAACAAAGAGAATTTCAGCGCACCAAAAGTCGTGTCTGTTCTTTATATCTCCCCCTCAAGCTCTACTTCCTCCTCCTCTGTGTAATTCACTTTCAAGCTTGCTATTTCTTTAAAAATAATATGATTCCAATAAACTTCTCAGTAGAGGTAGGAGTTTATTGCAGCTAGCAGGCTGTAGATAGTTGGTCACACTCTGCTGAGCACATTGAACAGCCTGTGGTCCTATCTATCGCTGTGGCCTCATTTGTGGCGGTCCAATGCAGGGTGACTGGTTATAGCTTACATCGACTCAGCCTCCAGCTTTCATCTCAGCACCATGCGCTGTGCATCACGGAGGGCACTTTTTTTTTTTACTTTACTCTTTTCATCATCTGTCTAAAGGATTTATAGGAAGTAAAGAGCATATATCAAGAATGTACATATTCACTTTTTTGTCTGTCATGGCTGCCCGGAGAGGTAAGTTAGAAACAGCAAGGCAGCGTCACTTAGGGTGCCACTTATTCTGTGCAGATGCGCATAAGCTGTGCTGTTATTTCATGCAGCTGTAACCATTTTGAATCCCCCTGCGGGTCAACACTCAATTTTCAGCTTAAAGATATAATGTGCACATCGACACACTCTTAACAGACATGCACACACGGAAACAGATGTGGAGAGAATTCCCTCTGCAGCACAAGCCTTTGAGTCATCATCTGGGATTCCCTTCCTCTCACTTCCAAATATGGGTGGGATTGTGAGAGAGCGAGAGGAAGAATGTGGATGGCAGTGGAACCCCCTTGTGATGTCAGAGCTGTGGAACAGTGAGCCTCACGCTGCCTGGAAATTCACCGGAAGGAATGTCGGGAATGTAAGAATCACCGAAATGCTATTCTCTTGTGCATCTTTGTAAAACCTGACTTGTAGTACTCATGCCTCATGTCTACTCCCACACGCACACACACACTCATATAATGTTTTTTGGCCGGTCCACTCTCTGGAGAGATGCTCCTTCCCGCAAAGTCTTATTCCTCTTCCCCCTACTTGTTTCACAAGATGGTGACTCCTTATTCCCAGCATCAGTTGCTCTGTGTGAGGCCTCTGGATAAAAGTGGTATTTTCATTCTCCCTGTGTGAGAACAGTGTGATGGCTCGAACATTAACTCCTGCGTGCTGTGTGATCTGAAACAACGCTCACATAATAATTGCATCCCGTGTAATTCTTTTGGCATGTAGTATCTGAACACTCAATTGAGCCCACAGAAATCAAAGTAGTAAACTCAAATGAATCAAAGATTGTTTTCATAATTTAAATAAAGAAATCAGACAGATCGATCACCTGGGAGATAACCTACAGTTATCACACCTTCAGATCTGTGCAATTTCAATCCAGGGTTTCAGATTAGATGCAGGGAAATCATTTGAGAGTCACAACTGGACCCTTTCTTATTTAAACTTCTGACATTTATGGTTTGCAGTTGCGTAGTGTGTGGTGACAAGAACCAAAGAGCAGCTGTTGTTTTGTTTTTTTAAGGAGATAAAAGCATAATCAGCTCGAAATTAGCTGTTTTGATACACAAAAGATGCCTTCGAGAACTCGTGTTTCACCATAGCATTTGCAACCACAGTGTCAAAGTGAATGTATCTATAATCAGCAAGAGGTTGAATCAGTTCGACCTGCATGGACGGAGTGCCAAAACATCGAGGAAAAGACCCGGCCCTTTGGAAAAACATGGTCTGGGCAGACAAAATCAAAGATAGAGCTATCTGTCTACAGTAAAACCAGACATGTGTGGGACAGCTATTCATGGATGGTGGAAATGTTATGATTTGGGGTTACTTTGCTGCCTCAGGGACTGGGCATCTTGCCCTGCGTTCCTTCTCTGGTTGCTACAATATTTTACACCTACGCTGTAATTTCTTAAGTTGATGGAGAGCTAAATTAGGTAGTAGGACTCGATGCAACATGATTTTGCTCAGATGAGTTATAGGCAGACTCAAGTAAGACCCAGAGCTGACTTAACTAAAAAGAATTACCAATAAAATGCAAAAGAAAAATATCACAATGATAATTGTTTCCTTTTTTAGCAAAAGCAACAGCAACAGTAATTAAATGAATTAACAGGGAACATTTTATTTTTATTGTTATTTGTTACTGCAAGTGGGCTTTGTTGTGAAATGTGTAGTCAAGAATAAATAGTCCAGATTTGAAGCTTTTTGAAATGATGCGGCGATGATTTAAAATGGGCATATGCATCAAAACCTCCAAAACATTTTGCAACTGTAGGAATTTAACATGGACCTCTGGTCAAATACTTAAGCGGAGCTAAATGTCAGAGAGCAGTGGGCAAAACGGCTACAAAAAAAGTTATTTCTGCAAAATGGGGGGGTGCTGGCTTATGGGGCCTAACTTTTTACTTACTTTTTCGACAGAATAATGTTATACTTCTTGATATTTGTTCAATAAATTGTTCTAAAAGCTCAATTTTCACTGTGTTTGTCTGCAGACAGTGTATCAAAGAGGATCAAATGTTTGAACTTGTCCTTGGCCAAATATACTCAACAACTTCTTCATTAGCTTTGTTAATGCAAATATCTCATTAGCCATTCACATTTACGCATGGAGACATGGTCAAGATGACCTTCAAGTTCAAAGTGAGCATCAGTGATTTAAGTGACTTTGAATGTGGCACGATTGTTGGTGTCAGACAGGCTTTTCTGAGTATTTCAGAACTGCTGATCTGCTGGGATTCTTCCACACAACCATCTCTCAGGTTTACAGAGAATGGTCTGAAAAAGAGAAAATATCCAGTGAGCGGCAGTTCTCCTGGTGAAAAATGTCTTGTTGTTGCCAGGAGACCTAGGAGAATGGCCAGACTGCTTCAAGTTGATAGATAGGCAACAATAACTCAACTAATCAATTTTTGCAATCAAGATTAGCAGAATAGCATCTCTTAATGCACAGCACGTTGAACCTCGAAGCAAACGGGCCAAGGCGGCAGAAGAGCACACCAGGTGGCACTGCTGTCATCTAAGAACAGGAAACTGAGGCTACAGTTCGTACAGACTCACCAAAATTAGACAACAGAAGACTGGAAACATGTCGCCTGGTTTGATGAGTCTGAGTTTTATGTTGAGGTAGAATCAGGATTCGGTGTAAACATGGATGTTCAACCTACAACAACTGTGTGACACTATCATGTCAACATGGTATATACAATAGTATAAAGAACCTTTGGATTAAATGTAAGGAAAAACACAAAAGGAATGTGCTGCAACTTCACTGAATAAAAACAAAAGTACTTAGTACCCAGCTCCCAGTCAGTGTGAATGAAGGCGTGAGTGATTTAAAAGACTCAAATACATAGTTTGATTGTAGTCTGATGAGTAAGTCATCATGAAAAACCACTGTTACAAAGCAAACCAGGGCCTCTAAGAGTCTGTGGCCCCCGAGCATTTGAGAAAGGTCAATCAAACAGCTTTGCATCACTAGTCCACTAAGTTCGATATCTTGTTGAATTCATTCAACCAAAACATTCCAGGAAATACTGATTCACAAGAGCTAATTTCAAAAACTAAGGTGGGAATAATCAAATCAAGACGGCACAAAAAATGAACTAGATAAGTGTTTATTCTGCTCTGACGATTGAGAATGTGTGAATGAATGTAGCACTATGAAGCACCGGGTTGATGAGTGTTTTCTGTTTGTATCTCATACACTCCGCCGAGGACAAGGAATCGCACGATACGCGTTCCTGCCAATGGTTTCACACTAGTCCGCTGATTGCGGGTGATGACAGCATGCCAAGAAAAGTAGGACTGAGCCAGTAAATTGCAGGGAAGAAGATGACTGCAAGCTGGCAAATATGGACATAGGCATAATAATTAACTGTATACATTGGGTTTTTTGATTGTTGATTATCCAAATAAAATTACTTTGATCAAGAAATATTTAGTTGATATTTTGTAGAGCAGATCATTTGTTAATGAAAAGAGGAGTTATTTGCAGCTCTATATGAAACACTGATCTGTGGGGTTTGATAGTAATATTAACTTTCTCCCTCTGAGGGGGGCTGTCTGTCCCAGAGACTTTCATCTGTCTGTGATCCCTGCCTGTCTACTCTCTCCCGCTTCTTTACCTCTTTACTCCGTCCCGCCTAGTAGACGTCTCACAATACACCATCCCCAACCCTAATTATTGTTTACCAAGATCAATCTCTTTCTCCCTATCCCTACTTCATCTCTCGCCCGCTCGCTCTCTCTCTCAGCATACAAGGGACCAGAGATGATGTGGTAATTACATCTGCCGACTGCTGGTCTGCCGCAGACGGCTCCGCAAGTCTCTGTGCTCAGAGAAAAATTAGAGACTGCTCAGCACAAGTCCAGGGCTGTAATTAGAATAAGTACTCTACGAATGAAAAGTGTTTATTTGTTTATTTATGAGACCCCAAAAATTCCAGGGCTCTGTGCTTCTGCTCTCGAAGGTTATGTCATGTCAGGCGCATGTGCACCAGAACCCCTGTTGAGGTGTTATGAGAAAAAAACACATCTGTAATCGTGGTCCTTTTTCTGCAGCACCAGAGAATGGCTCTCACAGTTTTGTATTTCAGTTTCATATTGTTCTTATGTGATTGACTTAAAATGTCAATTTAATGTTCTCAATGAACATTACATTTTGGATTTAGGATAGAAAATTTTAACAACAAAAGAAACATCCTCAAAGTGAGGTTAGTAACATTGTCTTGCTGGTTTAGGTTACATTATTTTTAATACAAAAACTCGTGATTCTGAATATATGGACTGAAACTGTAGCAGACCCCATCAAACCAGGGGCTTTATTGAATTCAATTTTATTTATATAGCACCAAATCACAACAAACAGTAACCTCAAGGGGCTTTATATTGTAAAGTAAAGACCCTACAAAAATACAGAAAAACCCCAACAATCAGATGACCCCCTATGAGCAAGCACTTGGTGACAGTGGGAGGAAAAACTCCCTTTTAACAGGAAGAAACCTCCAGCAGAACCAGACTTAGGGAGGGGCAGCCATCTGCCGCGACCGGTTGGGGGTGAGGGAAGGGAGAGAGAGGACAAAAGACACACTGTGAAAGAGAGCCAGAGATTAATCATAACTAATCCAGAGTGGTGTATAAACACATAGAGAGTGAAAAGAGGTGAGTGAAGAACAAACACTCAGTACATCACGGGAACCCCCCCAGCAGCCTAAGTCTATTGCTGCATGACTAAGGGAGTGTTCAGGGTCACCTGATCCAGCCCTAACTATAAGTTTGATCATAAAAGAAAGTTTTAAGCTTAATCTTAAAAGTAGAGAGGGTGTCTGTCTCCCAAATCCAAACTGGAAGTTGGTTCCACAGAAGAGGGGCCTCAAAGCTGAAGGATCTGCCTCACATTCTACTTTTAAATACCCTAGAGACCACAGACCTGCAGTCTGAGAGCAAAGTGCTCTGTTTGGGTTGATATGATACAATGAGGTCTTTAAGATAGGATGGGGCCTAGTATGTGAGAAGAAGGATTTTAAACTCAATTCTGGATTTAACAGTGAGCAAATGAAGAGAAGCCAATATGGGAGAAATATGCTCTCGTTCTAGTCCCTGTCAGTACTCTTGCTGCAGTATTTTGGATCAGCTGAAGGCTTTTCGGGGAGCTTTTAGGACAGCGTGATAATAATGAATTACAATAGTCTAGCCTAGAAGTAATAAATGCAGGAACTAGTTGTTCAGCATCACGCTGAGACAAGATGTTTCTAATTTTAGATTTTAGAGATACTGTGTCAAAAAACAGAAATAAGTCCTACATTTTTGGTTTAATATGTGCACAGAAGGACATGTCCTGGTCAAAAATGACTCCAACATTCTGCACAGTGTTACTGGAGGTAATACCATCCAGATTAAGTATCTGGCATGTTTGTAAGGTTTGTGGGGCAGAGTACAAGAATTTAAGTTTTATCTTAATTCAGAAGCAGGTAATTAGAGGTCATCCAGGCCTTTGTGTCTTTAAGATATTCCTGCAGGTGTCAGTCATCTGCCTTCATGGGTCGATAAAGCTGGGTATCATCTGCATAGCAATGAAAATGGATGCTGTGTCTTCTAATAATCTAGAAGTCTAAATAAATATGAGTATTGAAAGCAGCTGTACATAAATATATGTCTATGATATATATGAATGATTATGAATGATTGTGAACATGAATATTTTTTTCTCTAATGGTTAAAATTTTCTCACTGTGTGGAGTTTGCATGTTCTCCCCGTGTCTGCGTGGGTTTCCTCCGGGTACTCCGGTTTCCTCCCACAGTCCAAAGACATGCACTTACTG
>VUQJ01038833.1:16520-26866 GCA_015108635.1 Andinoacara biseriatus | reverse complement strand
TAATTTAAAAAAAACCAAAAAAAAAAAAAAAAAAAAAAAAAAAGTGTTTTACTGTGGATAAATTTCCACCAGTAAATCATAACCTCCTTACAAATCACCCAGATATTTACTGTCAACATCTGTTTTGTTGATGATGTCAACAACTTGTACGTCAACATTTTCTCAATTTTGAGTGGTGTTTCTGACCTTTTTTTTCAACTTGAGTGGGTGGTCATGTGAATTTTGGTTTTTCCAACAATTCTGACACTTTCAGTTCTGTTCATCTACATACAGCATGAGAAATGTTTCATCACTCATCCAAGTGACTTCTTCAGTCTCTAATGTTCAGTCTATCCAGGTGAATAAAATTACCTTTCTGGGATTTCCTGGGTTTATTCATCATGCATCAAGACACTGCTTCCAAGTACATTTGCTAGTACTGTACTTGAGTAATTAACTCGAGCTATGTTTTTTTTTTAAACCATCACTTATAAAAAATTTCCCTACATTTCAAACGGGCATATCTAGTACAAAAATTCATTTGATGGATGGTTGTTAGTTACTTAAAGATCAGGTGTCGCAGAGACAGGTTGCAAAACTGTTGCATGGCTATACAGAGACAACCATTCACGCCTATGGTCAATAAAGAATCACGAGTTAATTTAACCCCGTACATGCCTTTAGACTTGCGGGAGGAAGCTGGAGTACCTGGAGAGAACCCATGCAGACATGGGGAACCTGCATGCACCCCACCTTTTGCCTTGGAATTGCAACCTTTAATTGGAAACTGATGGATGGATTTTGGCCCTGATGGAATCACTGGTAGAAGATGAGCCAAAGTGTATGCCGGATGCCAAATTTACTTTTGACTCACCATCTATCCCACGTGGGGAACGAACCCTTTAAAGTTTACTCAAAAAGCACTTTTTACATTTTTCTTTTCTGAATTATCAGAAAACAGATAAAACATGCAGGGTGCAGACGCATGTTTCTGTTACCCAAAGTCAAAGACATTAAACGGGTGCATTTTTTTTTCTACTGAATCTATGCTATATCCCATAATACTGATGCTCAAACTTAGTGATAAAAAAGCATTTGTCTTTGGATTGCAACACTCAGCAGTTACTGTAAAACTGATTTTGCTGCTTTAACAGCTTCAATTCTTCTGGGAAGGCTTTCCACAAGGTGTAGGACTTGGTTTATGGGAATTTGTGACCATTTTTCCAGAAGTGCATTGGTGAGGTTAGACACTGATGTTGGATGAGAAGACCTGGCAGGCAGTCTGTGCTCTAATTCATCCTAAAGGTGTTCTATCGGCTTGAGGTCAGGACTCTGTGCAAATCCAAAAGAAAGTCTGCACACCAGAGAAGCTCCTGGAGGAAAATCTATTGCCAAAGCCTCAGAAAGTGACATTTCGGGCACAGCTGCTCTTCTTCAGACTTAATCACAGGTTCCAACAAACATTTTATATACCTGCCCACTCGTGTGGTCATGTGTTTAGGATATTATCCAAATAAGGAAAGGCATGATAACTACGGCATCTAATCACACACATAGGAAATCGGGAAAGTAGTCACAAAAATATACACAAAAAATGCTAAAATAATAATATAGACTACCAAAAAAAGTGAACTGCAAGTCAATGAGGCAATATAATAATCAATATAATAATCATCATAGCTATATACAAGCAAAACAGTCAAAATGGAAAGCCAAAAGTAACAATATATAATATGAAAAACACCCAATAAATACAATAAAATATAAGCAAATACACTAAAACAGGAGTTGAAAAAACCCTCAAGGATTAATGAGAGAATAAATTATAAAAAAAGGTCTCAGATTAAAATCTTCATTAAGTCCCTGAGGGGCAAGTGTATTTAATGTAGCATCTCTGGTGTGTGGACTTTCTTTTGGATTTGTACTTGTTTTTGTTCCTGCACCCTTTTGACTTCTTGGATGTGCGTGCCCTTCCCTTTGTCAGGACTCTGTGCAAGCCAGTCAACTTCTTCCACACCAAACTGACTCATCCATGACTTTATGGACCTTGCTTTATGCACTCAGTCAGGAAAGCCATTCCATGAAGGTATCTACTCACAGTTCTTGAGCTAATCAGAAGGCCACATGAAATCTGGAGGTCTGTAGCAACTGACTCTGCAGAAAGTTGGTGACCTCTGTGCACTATGCACCACAGCATCCGCTAACCTTGTCGTCTCATTTTACAGGGTCTGCTACTTCATGGTTAAGGTGCCGTTTTCCCAAATCGTTTCCACTTTGTTACAATACTATTAACAGTTGACTGTGGAATATGTAGCAGTGAGGAAATTTCACAACTGGACTTGTTGCACAGGTGGCATCCTATTACAATACCACACGGAGCTGGAATTCACTGATCTCCTGAGAATGACCCATTCTTTCACCAATGTTTGTAGAAGCAGTTTGCATGCCTAGGCGCTTGCTTTTATACACCTGGGGCCACTGAAGTGATTGGAACACCTGCATTCAATGATTTGGATGGGTGAATGAACACTTTTGGCAATATGCTGTATCTATTGCCTCATTTGCTGTGGTGAGAAGGTGCAGGACGGGAAAGCTGGAAGATGTGTTGGTACACATTTAATACACACTGTTGATACCTACAGTACCTACTGACACACTGTAGGTACCCACAGTGTTTCAGCTCATTGTAAACTCGTGGTAAACATACAGCATGGAAACATCGTGTTGCAAAAAAAAAAAGAAAAAGAAAAAGGAAAAAGAAAAAAGATCGCAGCATCTGCAAATAGTTTGCCAGACTGATAGCTAGTACTTAACCCATATTTAGGCGGTAGAAAGACAAGCACATTCATTGGCGACTTTTATTTGTCCTTTAAGAAAGCTAACAGGGCTAGCTTAACTTATTGAAAACTAGCTAACTTCCCTTTTGAAGAGATACTCAATCTGTCAGTCTATGGCTTACACTTACAGAAAGTCTCTTGTCCTAGCCTCACGTTGATCATGATCCACTCCATGATTCCTCCAATGCAGAAGAAGATAGGAAGGAACCTGTACGCTCCGAAGCGACGTTTCCCCGGGACAATGTTCAGCAAATCTTTTATGGTTTTACTTTTGTGAAACATCCTGACTAACGGGCAGACACAAGCTGCGTCCCAACAAACACTTCCACAGAGCCGTGGAGAAACTCGGAAGGTGAGATATTAACGAATAACGCACACATGTACCGACAACCGTCGTCCTTAGCCAATGTTATGAGAGCAATGGACGCGCTAGGTGGAGTGCGTTCGTTTTGGAAACCGACTTAAAGCAAAGGGGCGGAACACTCTAGATCTATATACTATCTAAATGGCTGCTCCAGGATTTTGTGGAAAACAAATGCACCCAACAAGAGTCGTAACATCCGGGTGGTACTAGTGTTTATATTATTTGTAAAAAATGTTCTCTACAATATCATGTGGCAATATTTTGACCATTTTTGCATAACATGACAGAAAATACACAATGTGTGTAATTTAACAGTGTATTATTGTTTTCATGGCCTATGTATTCCCCTGAAACTCTGCCTAAATCAAAGGACCTCTGAATCATAATAGAGTGAAAATTACTTCTTTTTCATGGTTGATATTAAATCTGTATAAATAATGGACAGAAATCAGTCTTTTATTTGCCACAAAGAAAAATATGTTGGCAATGACACCTTTATAAAAAATCACAAGGCCTTTTGGAGATGATCAACATGGAAGTGTATCGTTTGAAAATCTTTGGCCCTAAAATCTCCCAAACACTGAGAATGAACACCTAGATTCAAGCATTCAACTTGATTACGCCGATATCTAATCAGCCAACCTGCAGAAATTCAAAGAGAGCATCAGAATGGGGAAGAAAGGTGATTGAAGTGACTTTGAACGAGGCATGTTTGAAAACATGGATCTAGCCTGCCTTTTATCAATGGTTCAAGATATTGGTGGTGGCATAATGGTGTGGAGGATAGTTTCTTGGCACACTTTGGACCCCTTAGTAACACCTGAGAATCGCTGGTACTAAAGGAGTTGTTATTACCAACATCTCAGTATTGTTACTGACCATTTCCCTTCCTTTGTGACCACAGCGTATCCTCGGATGGCTGCTTCCAGCAGGACAACACGCCATGTCACAAAGCTAAAATCTGGTTAGTTGAACATGAGAATGAGTTCATTGTAGAAAGAGAGCAGACGTTTCTCCCACAACTTCACCTACAAGTTCACAGGTCAAGCAGCGCTGGCAATGAAATCAAACCCCCTTTTTTCTTCTTTTAATTCTGTGTATAGGCTACACATTTTTACATTTCAACTTATTAATACTACTACAGAATCAAATGCAAATTATTCAGTGATTAAAACCCATTTGTGCTTCTGTACATATTATTTTCATCTATTTTTCATACATTTGTTCTTATCTTTGTTTTTCTAGTAGTTGAGCTTTATTTTGTTTTGAAATTAATTTTTGCTGTTTTTACTGCCTGTGGTTCTATGCAGTGTTTCTGTTTCCATTCATATTGCACTGAGCCTGTATAGGGACAAGAATTTTCCTTGGGATTAATGAAGTTCTCACCTTATATCCATAGTCATCTAGTTTTCTGTCAAAGCCACAGAGAGGAGTGGAGATGGGTAAAAGAGCTGCCTGGTATAGCCAAAATTAGCATGAACTTAAACTTAGGTATATGATTATATCACTTTATATTTTGGGCCTAAAAAATGTACATTTGAATGGCAGGGAGACCTTGTTTTTCATGAGAGCAGTGCCTTCTCTACTAAAGTTCAACAAATAGTCTACGAATAGATCAATGAATGGAAATCAAACAGAGGTTTAAGTTATTTGTACTTACAGTGACTCAAAAATCTATCACATTACTTTCCTCAGGGAACTATAAAAAAAATTAAATGAAACAAAGATGTTTTGTTTTTAGGATTCATTGTACCTAATGTTATATATATATATATATATATATATATAAAAAACAATTACTGTGACCTTGTACACAACTACAAGGAGCCTTAATGTTAGAACTGACAAAATACATCAGAACAAAATATCAGAGTTAAAATGAGAAGTTACGCAAATCTAATGAAATGAAGATGGGTTTATTTTGGCTGTGATGGTTTAAAACATTACTGTTTATGAGTGATAACAGTATGGCATATTGTAAAGAGCGCACATTTACATACTGTATACATACACAAAAACACTCAGACACATGCAACAACTACCAGGGGCTTCATAAATAGTACCATACAAGGGGCTAGACCTACTGTAAGACTAATTTCAAGATCTACTAGAAACTCACCAAAAATCTACTGAGCTAAATAAGTTATTATAAAAGCATACTCCTGACATCTTACAAAAAATATTTTGTGATGTATCTGGAGATAATATTAATTTTAAATTATGACCACATTACCTTCTACAATTATTTTTTTTCCTACAAATTGTGGCTGAACTTCATATTAATGCATTTTACTGTTATGGTACTCAGTGTAGGCAGTTTCAAATCATACCTTCTTTATAACCACATTTTTACAGACTTTTTAGCCACAGTTATTCCTATAATAGTCATTTACCCACATTGTAGTATAACAGGGATAATATAATGTCCCTAAATGTATAAAATTCAGTGTTGGGTTTGTAGAACTTACAATGTAATAAGCACATGTAGCGGTAGCACAGATAAAGTTGTGTCCAAACAGGTGAATAAATCAGATTTCACATCTTCATTATTTTTTGCTTTCTGGAAAAAATACTAAAACTCTCCTCAGTATTTTTCTTTTTTAGAAATCATGATTTGCATAACCTAAAAAGATAAATCCAGCAGTAGTGTTACCCACAACAACCGTGCTGCGTAACTCAGTCTTCAACTTTGTGAGCAGGCCTGCAGAAAGTCCAGTGATGCTCCACCGTGTTCTCATTGGCCCGCTCACTCATGTGATGCACTCGTGTGTTCCGAATGGTGAAGCCTTGTTTCATTATGTAGTCCATGAGGTGAACCCTTAGGGACACCTCTTGGTGATAGTCACACGGTCCAAAGGTGAATGACACCTGGCAGTCTCTGGTGTCCATCATGTGTTTGTTCCACTTGGTGAAGTTGTTTGAAATACCTTCTAGTAGGGCGTGAACCTTAGTAGTTATGGTTAGCTGTGTGATGATAACAGCAACTGGGTTTGAGTACTTTGAGAGTTTCCGAGTACTGGAGAGCTCCACAACCTGCTCAAAGATGTCGGGAGGATACAACGGCTTTGGATCGTTAAGGCACTGGATCAAGGGTTCGATCTGGTAGAAGTCTGCCTCTTTCCTCAGGAGGTCTGTCTCTGTGAAGTCCACAGGAAGGGTAAGCTCAGATGTCCGCAGGAAGTTCAGAATGTACCGGAAAAGTGTTCCATCCCGATCTATGAAATAATTTCCTTGGGAATCGCGAGTTGTGGGGAAATCTCCCCGGAACATGGCTCCCAGCATGGAGTCTGGATAGCGCTGCAGGGTGGATAAACTGGTGGTGTAAAGGTGCCCTCCCACATTCAAGGTAACAGGAGTAGTCATCTTGAAGAAAAAGGACAACTTGTCAAGTTCATGTTACTGCAGTCTTAAAAAAAAAAAACAGCCTTGCATGCATTCATGCAGCTTGTGGTAATGGATGCAATACAAGTCAATGACACTAAATCCCACCATTGTGAAAAGTTAAAAAAAATTTTTTTTTTTAAACATCTATTGGCAAAAAAGCCCCAGCAGAAAGGCAGCAACAATTTGCTGCCTTTTATTAAACTAAATTAGTTTAATCTAAACTGGCAACAGAGTGAGGTTATCATGAGATTCAGACACATGACATTTTCTAGCTGTCTCTTACCCTATGGCCCCAGTCTCCATTATCCATTTGTAGAAGAATACCCGCTTGGTCAGAACCAAAATAGAGGCGGAACAGATAAGGATCGGCTCACTTTAATTTCACCTGTGAAAACACAGTGATGTTAACATGAGCTGTAACAAAACTTCATATGCAGAAGAAGATGGACATGGTCACGTAGGCTGAATTAAATCATATTTTTTAGTACAGATTGAAGCACCTCTGTGCATGCTTTAATTTATGTGAGTAAGAGTAAATACACAGACTGTGCTCAAGATTTTAGTTATGTTATTGTCAGTGTGACTTTACCTTCTTACTGTGAAGTCAGCAGTCATGGGTGTAAGTAGATGTTGGGACTCTTATGATAGGATTTTATTAAATTTGCATTTATGAACAGATGGAGCTGAAGCTCTGAACCTTAATTGTGAAGCCAACATAGTAGTGAAGTACTTTGTGTGCTCAGAAAGACAAACTCCATCTGCAGATGAAGAACTTTTTCTGTCTGGATTTTCTTTAGTTTAAAGAAAATAATTTCAAGAATCTGCATACACACCAGCCGACAGGCTTTCATTTTAGCCTCCACAGTTACCCCTGATCCCTTTTATGCACCACACTAATCACTGTTTTGGGAATTCTGAAGTTATTCCTTTTTGGATATTTATCAGCAGCATTTAGCAAACTAAAACAGTAATCCAGGTGTAACCAATCAGGGTCAATCATAACAGAAAGTCATGAAAGTAGTGTGATCATACACATCAGCCCATGACAATGATGCTGTCATAATACAGCGATTCAGTAAACAGTAAATTGACTGGTTATTATATAGCTCTTTTCTGCTCCACTCAAAGCTCTTCATACAACATGCCTCATTTACCCCCATTTCATACAAGCACTTTTTTCTAAGTGCTTTCTATATAACATTCACACTCCAATGAATACATCGGAGATCAACTTGGGGTTCAAGTATCTTGCCCAAGCACACTCTGGCATGCAGATTGGAACAGCCAGGGATTGAAACGCCAAACTTCCAACTCTACCTCCTGAGCTACAGCCACCGCAACACTGGAAGGTAGTCAGTTACAACATATCATAACATTTGCTTACACAAAAACCAATACAATTGCACAGGTGTGATGGTAGGGACATGGTGAAATGGAGAATGATCTGCTGTTGCGACCCCTAAAGGGAGCAGCCAAAAGAAGATGTGGATTCACTGCATGGCAGTTTAATTGTGTGCATCTATGCTTATGCATACAGACATAATTAATTTTAATAAAGTGCCCAATTAAATAATGAGAGTCTATTATCCACTTTCCCTACCTCTGTGCCACAAGAAGTCATTAAGTTTAGACTGTATATTTCTGTACATTGGGGAAAAAAATCAAGAGAAGGCAATACAGTATACAGCTACACACAATATTTTGTCACAGACATAGAGTAAAAGGATGTAAATTATATTCCTAGAATTTGGTTTTGTGATCTGATAACTGATCTACAGGCAAATTATTTAAGTGGCACCTCTTACCATCATTTTTCATTTACTCTTGAGAATAATTAGTATTCATGTCTGAGGTCCCACCTCATTTTGTATGGTATAATGTGGCAGATTGCAGAGCAGCTGCTTCCCAATTTAGATACCGACTTGTTATCTCATGTGTAAAAGTCGGGACTAAAGAAGAGAAATCACAAAACTGGCGCCGATAAACACCGTATGTAAACTTTCCAACACAAACCTGTTTAATTTACATTATTTCACGGAGCCGTATAGCAGCACTTCACACCGAACTACAGTTTCTACTGGATGCTAGTGAAGCCAGCTACCCAGTGTTTCATTTACAGCTAGTATTCAGAGTCGACGGTGCATTCGCTGCCAGCTGGCTTACGAGCCGCTACAACAAGAACCGAAGTGCATTTTAAAGTTCAGTGATGTAACTTAACTGCAAATCCAGCTCGGATGCACTGAGATGTGTAGCGTGAAACACAATGCAAGCACCGCATGGGAAATGTTTAACATACAGCCTGCTAATCTAGCTAATTGCTAATTTCTAGCTAGCAAGCTAACGCAGCTAGCATCCCATTAGCTGTTCTTACTACTAAGGTTAACACCGGGGTCTTAAACTGAACAGTGAGTGAAATAGGAGCTAAAACCAAGTCTTACCAGTTCTCTTTCGTGTGTACTTGTGGTTTGTTTGGTTTTTTTTAAGTTTGGTTTGGTTTTTTCTTTTGTCCAGCAGCAGTAGTCTGGGGTTGGTGTTTAACGGTGCAGCCTGATAGTCATTGATGTTTGCCGCTGGTCGCACCGGGCAGCTGTGCTCGGCTCAGAGCTGCAGCAAAACTGCGCACACAAGGAGGATCAAGGAGGAGGGAGGTCCTGCTGCAACTGCAGGCACCTCTCAGTGAATCACACTCACAGATAAACGCATGGGCGTTTTATTATCGTCATGCAGATTGTGTTACAACAGAAATGTGATTAGTTTCTATTGAAGAAACACAGGAAGCCTTCAATATTTACCTACTGTCTTAATATACATTTTTGAAGTGTCTGCATCTTTTCTACATACTGTAAGCATGGCATGGAGGCGCACTTGGAGCATTAGAATAAAAAGAAATTATGAAAAGTCTTTAGCTCAGGAGGCTTTCTTTGTACCGCTCCTGGCATTTTGCTGCAAGATGATGAACTCCAGAATGAGTTTGGCTGTCCGACAAGGCCTCTCCATCACCACAGAGTGGCCACAGTTCTCCAGCAGGTCCACTCTGCTTCCTGGCAACATCTCTGCAATCACAGTCACTCCAGAGACATCCACCACCTGGACAAATACAGAAACCTTGTTATTATGTCTATGAGGGGTTCCTGCACTAGAAAAACCCAAGCCACCGCCTTCAATTTACCGTGTGTGTGTAGCCTACAGGAATAATAATCTTCAGATTAGTTTAGAAGCAAAAGTCAGTGTGTAATTCTTTGTGTACTTATAGAGGATTTGCTGAGTCATTTTATTAGTGTAACAGCAATCATATTTTACCTGGTCTTGTTTGCCCCATATCACTTGTAAAGGTGCAGTTATCAAATGCAAGTGCTCCTGTAAGGTGTATCTTGATTTCTCACCTACAATCTCCATAAAAACTAAAGAAAAAGAGAATTTAGTGGAAAAAGAGAATTTTCCCCCAGTATACTGCTTCTGTAAGGGAGAGACTAAGATATTTCACAACAAAGTGAACTAACCTTCTTGGTAAAATGCGTTGTGAGGCTCTCGGACATCTACCAGGCCTTGAAGAATCTAACCAGTGAAAAAGCAGCTTTAAAAACATCCAAACTTTGAATAAGAAAGTAAAACAGTAAGATGACTGCTATTTTGTTTTCCTCATTTTTATAGTCTACATGACAATGGCAAATTGTTATATAAAAGTGCATAAAAAATATTTCAAGTGAGCGCCTGACCTGCTGAGGAATTTTAAACCGAACATGGGAACACAGTTTGAACATGTCCTCCATCTCCTCAGGTGT
>VUQJ01038826.1:18308-28354 GCA_015108635.1 Andinoacara biseriatus | reverse complement strand
ATTTTATCAATACCAAATTCTATCATGGATTCTACATATACGTCAATTGCTTTATCGGTTTCTTTACTAGGAACAAACTAGGTATAAAAATGTTTCAGGCATTCAACTGTTTTACTGCCTCTGTTCCCAAACAAATTGGAAAAAAAAAATAGTGATTAAAAAAAAGGCTTGCATGAGACTCGGGTCTGCAAAGCTCCAGTTTGATGTCACTGTCAGAAAACCCTGCCAGGCTTAGAGGCATACACTTACAATAGATGGGACCATTTGGTACCAGTTCTCAACTGGAACTGGTTCGAGATTCCTTTCCTTATCTGTGGCTCTAAATTATGTTTTTTGTTATAAAGGAAAAACTGTGAGTGATGTTGCTGGTTTACATTTACCAGGCTGTAAGTTTCCAGTTAAAATACAGTATTGAGTTGCATAATTGGAAGTGCTTTACTCATATTAGGGACTGAACGTCTGAATGCTCTGCTTGAATCATTTTCATTGCGTCTCACAAGTGCTAACTTACAACACTAAGTCAGTAAAATCCCCCTTTATTCATAAAAGAAACCATCTGATCAATAACAAGAGTTAGCGGCACTAAAATACATAAGAAGAAAAAATGATAAAGATGTTTGGTGTGATCACAATAATAAGGTTAATGGCTTCAATGACCTACACTTGTGTCAGTGATGTGATATGTGGCGACAGCTCGGTGACAGTGGGGACAGTGACTGAACCAGTGAGGAAGAACTGATGGCACGAAGAGATGTCCTCAGCATGACAAATCATCCCACAATGTCTGGTAATCTTCGGAGAAACCCACACCCCAAAATTGATTTCTCTTTCTCCCTTTAATGAGACTGTCTTTCATGATTCATGTTTGCCCATATGCAAGAATTTAATTAGCATATTTCCCAGGGTGGGACACATTTCTAATCAAACCCATCACCCTTAACAAGCTATTGACAACTATGTCATTCCAGCTGATCTGAAGAAGAAGAGATCTGTTAACAAATGACTAATTCAGCTCCACGTTGCATGAAACCTGTTATCTCTGAGCTAACAGACAACACATGCAGCGGCTCCCCACATAGTTTGAGAGCCTTTCGTTTGTATTATCATCCAATTTAATAGGCGATTTAACCTGAGGCTCATTTTAATGACAGACATTTCTCTCATTATACTGAGACAGAAGGAACATTAACAAACATAAGCACTTCAGCACTCGCCGCATGGGACAACACCTGAAACATTAGTAAACATGACACAGCCAGTGGAGAAAAATGACCCATGAAAACAGAAATTGTTTGTAAGATTGAGGATTATGTGTTTATCAGTGGAAGAGTGTAGTAATACAGCTTGACATGAATCAATATTAAATGGAAAAATGTGAGAAACACATTTAACTAATGTGTTTTTGGGACAGGCAGGGTTGGTTGATTGTAGCAAAAATACTTTTTATGATGATCAATATTCAGAAGACCATTTACCATGATTACTCAGACTTTAGAAAAAAAGGTAAATTTACTAAAACATGATTTTAAAAGTGGATTTTAACCAAAACATGGCACAATATATTTTTTTCTCTTTTTTTTTTTAATGTTTGCACCACCTATCTGAGCTTTTTCAACCCTAAATACCTTGTCGGTCTCTCAGGTCAGCAGACCAACAGCTCCTGGAGGTACTGAGATCCAGAAGGGAGCTCAGAGGAGACGGGCTTTTCGCTATCGTTGCATGTTAGCGAGCCCCTGCACCTGCCCACTTTAAAAGTTCATCTTAAACCCATCTACTTTCCTTAGCTTTCGACCCCAGCGAGATTTAACCAGTATGTTTTTAAATTTGAAAGAGTTCCTTATTATTTTTGTGTGTTTTAACATACAGCACTTTGTGTCAGCTGTGGCTGTTTTAAAGTGCTTTTACAAATAAAGATGGTATGTAATAGTCATTTTATGTTAATCATCTTGTTTAACTCATCACTGCAAGCCAATACTGAGTTGAATTGTAATTGAAATGAAAATTAGATTCATTGTTCAGCCCTACGGATACAGTGCTGTACAGAAATCTTGAGCGCCACCTCATTTTTTTTATATTTTTCTTCCGGGGAGCCAGACTGTCTTGTAAATTTTTATTCCGGCCCTTGTTTTTGTTTGTTTGCTGAACCACTTAACACTGACCTATGACTCAAGCAAGAGAAAAAAAAAAAGGCACCAAGTCATTTGATGAACCAGTGTTTTGTCTAGACAGACAAGTTGGCAAAAAAAAAGGAAGTATATTTTTTGTATATTTAGGCACTTTGTTACTTGCAACCTGTCACAAAAACCGCATTATTTCCTCCCATTTCCTTAGTCAAACCTATGAAAAAATGCCTAAGAAAACAGTCTGACAGGCATAAAAATAGAATGTTTGCACTAGCAAGGTGATTTAAATGATACAAACTCGGTTTTGACCTTATATACTGTACTGCAATATATGTTTGCACATGAGGGATGGCTCAAAAAGCCTTTTGCACAGTACTGTAGATGAACAGAGCAGCAGGATTGGCCAGTTTCACATTCTGCAGGTAATATCTTCCAATCTGGTGACCACAGTCTGATATCACTGTGGTCTGTTAGTTACAGGCTCTTGGTGGGTTCTCACAAAAATTACTGCATCACAAAGAGGACAAAATGTTCAGGAGAGAGCACATGACTGGGAGGCTGGTGGTCGGTGCAACATAAAATCTCAGCTGCAGAAAAGTGAGGAAACCATTTGACTGCGGTCGACTGTGCTCAATGTGTTTCTAGTTTAAAAAAAAAGTGAATTAATTTCTTTGGTATTTTTTCATGCGCTTGCTGTGAGAACACACAGTTCAGATGGTTCGTACAGCCCATCTCACAAAAGAGGAAAAACTCTAGTAGACTGCATTATGTGGTGCAGACGAGGGCACAGTGAGATGGGATTTGCTGCTGGTGCTGCTGGTTACTGTTAAACAAACAGGTTAGAACCTGCCAAACTATTTATTTTGGCAGTTATCTTCTTGCTGGTGTGGATGTTCTGTAGATTTTTTTTTTAAACTCTGTTTACACCTGGATATGTTATGTCGATAATGATAAGGGCTTTAAAATACTCATAGTATAGTGAGGCAGCATAGCCAGGCGTCATTGTGTGACAGTAATGTAAAGATAATGATTGATAGGCCTGTGGACACTCATATAATGTACCTGATTAGAGAGGATGGTTTTTGGGATGCATGTGGAAAGGTGGCTTCAAGGGAGTTAAAAAAAAGAAAAAAGAAGAAGAACAAAAAAGCAAAACAAAACACAAGGCTTGGGAAGCTCGACTGTTGTTTTTGGTGAACCAAAAGCTTTCCCTGACTCATGAAAATACCTGGTGAAATAATCCTCCCCCCTCTTGTAGCTGACCAAGGAAGCGGTGGGTTAGGGGTGTGCCAGCACAATCTTTTGCATGGTCCAGCTTAAACATATACGAGGGCTGAATTTAAAGGTATATGAAGGGGTTCATTAAAATCAAAAGCCTTAATTAAAATTTGGTTGATGTTACACTGAAGGTCATCTTCTTGAGAATGTCCAGAGAGCATCTTTTACAGATTGGTCTCTCTAACTCCTGTTCTGATCACTTAAAGTGCATGCAATGTGAATTCACAATGGACTCCAAACTTTCCAAGGCTGAAGGCAGAGCTTCAGGTGAGAAATGACTCAGACAACTCTCATTTTTCCACACTGGGTTGTGCATCATGAATTGGTTCCCCAGGGTGAGACTGCTAATGTGGATTTCTACTGTACTGTCCTGAAGCATTTGACAGTAAAAATTACAGTCGAAACAACTGGAACTGCCACTGTGTGCTGGCTCAGAGTGCACTGTAAATGGAGGATAAACCTGGACCATCAGATCGCCAGATTTTACTCCCTGCAACTTCAAAATCAAGCTGAAAGATTTCCATTTTGACCCTCAAGGAGACATAAAAAAGACTTCCTATGAGAGATCTAAAAATATCATCCACGTTGAAAGTAGTTCAGAGGTGTACAAGATGATGACCTTCAGAGTGGCACAGACGTTTCTGATCATACCTCAAGCACTCCTGTATATATTTATGTTACTTGTGCAGGTCTGTGTTTTCACAGTATAAACATTTGTGAGGAAGGGCTAACTAAATACCAGGATGCGATCTAGGTCAAGCTGCTTTGTATATGTTTTTTAAACTTTGATAAACCCAGCGCAGCTGAAGGACGAGCAGAAACGGTTCAAATGAATAAACAAAACAGCAAAGTCTGAAACCCACTAGCTACATTTTTGCAATTAGAGTTGCCAGTCATACTTCTTCTCTACAGTCAGCTGGTGCAACAGGTGGGAGGCCATTTGGAGGAAACAATATTTGAAATGAAGAGCACAATGACATTCAGTTTGTTACCACGTACAAGTGGGGAAAAAAAACTAAACACACCTCATATAAGAGAAGGTGGAAGTGAGAAGTTCATTGTCTTTATTTTGATTGTTATACTATTATGTTTTGATTTTCAGTCAAAAGATGAAGCAATCAGAGCTAAAAACAGCTGAAACTAGAACTTAATGAAAACAATAAGCAGCTAAAGACATAATGTGGCTATAATTTACTAGCTGTAGAGGATATCGATTTGTTTCTTAAATAATGGTGCACAAACTGACACAATCGGGTATATTGCTATGAAAAAAAAGAAATCATTAAAGGTCATTTAATTGAGCCACTTAAAACATGAAACCAATAAAATGTATTTTTTAGAGTAAAATTACACATTAAAGAATTGATTATAGAGTGACTTAAAAAAAGAATAAATGCTTCAGGAAGGAAAACGAGAAGGAAAACTGCAACAAACTGAAATCTCCCTGTAGTCGGCCCCTTGCTACAGCTTTGATAACATGAAGAACCATCATGGCGAAACGCTTCTGTTTTTTTCTCACTGGCTTGTAATATTAAATACTTTCTACATGTAATTCTGAATTCTCATTGTCACGAACTGGCTCAGTGTAAGTGACAAAGAGGTTTACACGGTTCAGCACCCATTGAAAAGCTTATTTGTTTGGAGTTGAGCGTACATGCCTTTCTCGATTATGAAGGTCCATCCAAAATGGCTATTTTGGGATATCAGATGAGTTCAACTAGTTCAAACTGATTTTCCCAACCCCAAACTACTTACTGCAACACTCATATTCCTCTCCCTTTATTTATTTATGATTTACATCTTTAATTTATTTTGTGCACTGAAACTTCTTGAAGGCCTTGAACCAATTTATTCCCTATTAAAGTGCATAATAATAAGTGCTCTAACAAACAAATCAACTCACCTCTCCAATGAAACACACCACGTAAACACTTTGTTCTGAGTGAAAGAGTGCGATTCTGCCACGCTTACCTGCAGTGCGTGTGCGGTTTGAAGGTTCTGGAGACCTTCCTTCAAGTTCTGAACTTGGTTCTTCAGCTGTTGTTTGTCCTCCAAACTCTTCTCCAGCTCAGCCTCCCGCTGTTTTAATTCTTCCCTCATTTTTAACAGTTGCTGTAAAAACAAAAAGCGAGAACATTAAGCCACTAATGCCACTGTGAGCTAACTAACCGTGACAATGCTAACCTCATAATCAAACTGCTCTGAAAGCAGAGGAACAATACGCCATTTGTTCATTAATATTTAGCATCTAATCCCCATACTGGTAATTGGAACTTCAGCTTGATACAAAAAAAAGCAATTAGATATGGATTTGAATTATATGATTAATAAACATTTTATAGAAAGAAAAATGTTATTCTGCTCTCCTGTTTGTGTCCAAGAGGAATAATTTTCCAGATCTTTTAGTCAAAAATTATTGCATAATTGCATATAGGAGAAAAACTCGTAATAGGAAGAGCACTCATTTGGGTTTCATTCTTGCTTTGGGTACCATGAGAAGTAATTCTGAGGAAGCTTTGAGGGCTAACTAGATTTATCTCCAATTTGTCTGAAGTTACATAATGAACACAGATAAAAAAAGATTCACCTGCTGTGTTAATTTCAACAAAGGGGGTACACGTGGGGGGGTCTTTATAGCTAGGAATTTTCTGTCTGCGTTCCTAAACACTAAGAGCTTTTTGTCTCTTGCACTATAATTCACAGAAGAAAAAACAGGTTGTCAGTATGTGCTGTTATATATTATATATATATATATATATTTTTTAGTTTGAGGGACTGCAATACAGCATGTGGATGGTGACAAAGAGATATCCCATTTCAGTGGCTTCCAGTTCATTTAATCCATTCAACTAATCTTTTCATAAACACACCATAGGACATGTAAGTTGGACAGGTAATTACTCTCTGTGAGCAGAAATGAGCAGCAGGGCTTTAATGGATTTTCATCTTCTAAACATGAATTGATCATAATTTTCATTACCTGAGATACCCAGAATGAGTCAATCTTTAGCATTGTTAAGGCAAATTTAAGGATTTCTGACATCTCAGTGACTGCCCCTCTGAAATATAAAAAGATTGATTATCCTGTAGGGTAAAGATTTGGTAGTTAAGATAATATCCCCATGGCCCATGTAGTAGCTGAACTGGAGCTTTTGATCATATCACACGATCATCTCTCTAAGCTGGAGGAGGTGGCTGGGGTGAAGGAGGTCTGGGTTTCTTAGGCTGCTGCCCCCATGACCCAGCTAAACAGAGTGGCTGGATGGATGAACTACCCTTATTTGATTTTTCCTGCAGCTTGCTCCAGAAGACCTAGTAAATGGACCTTGTGAAGCTGTTTGCTGACCTGCTATTTTCAAAGTCAAGAATGAACTGTTAACTTTAGCTGAGGGTAAGAAATTAGAGAAATTGTGGGAAAAAAAACACGCAAATATTCATGAACTACTTGTAATCAAAAGGCTCCAGAAAAGTAGCAAAAACCTTACATGATTTGGCCAATATCCCCTTAAACAATTATCTTCTCATGTGCTTCTGGACAGCTTTCAGTGTGGGTGTGTTTTTTTAACCCCCCTTCCAGTGGAAGCATTGTTCTAACCATGTGATATGGACTTAAAACATGTGCAGAGCAAACATTAACTTCTCACTAAAACTGCAAATTCCTTGCAGAGGATCATCAACAGTGATGAGAGATGGATTCCCACCTATGACCCAGGAGTGTACAGTGTAAGACACTGTAGAGGCACAAGTGCAAGTAGACAGACCAAGACTTCTGTTTAAGGAACTGAACATACCAATTGAACAAAAACAGTTCCAGAGGTGCAAGAGAGGATGATGCTGCATGTGAGACTGAATGAATTTGAGTCATTGTTTTTCATTTTTGGAGCCAGTTCCCTAAAGTTTGTAGGGTTCACCATGATTTTGAACCTTCCTGTGGTTCCCTTCTTTCATTTATACATCCTGTATAGTCAACAACATGCACGCACGCACACACACACACACACAGATGTATGCACAGTACTTACCTGTTAATATTACATTTTATGTAAGTTATCCACGTGTGGTATGAAAATTCTACACAACATAGAGATGGGGTCTTTTTAAAGTAGGAAATGTAAAAGGTTGTTCTGCAACTCTTAGAAGCAAACTTACTTTAAGATTAAAATCCTGACAGAGAATTTTTTCCAATATATTTCTTTAATTAAATGGTTGGAGATGGTTTTAATAGCCTTGGGTTCGGTCCAAGAATATGGTGTTTGAATCACAGCACACAGCTCTCCAGTTCCAAGTAAAACCCATTCTGACATTGAACTGAAATTATTTTTCAGCTGCTCTTCACACATGCTCCAGACAACTGCACCTCTCACATGTTCCCAAATAGCACTTAGTTATATTTTAAAGTGCCGAGTCACAGATAAATACCAGTAAAGGCTTCACCTTGCATGGAAATTGCTTAACCCAAATCAACCTTGTTGGTACAAAGTATCCAGTGCAGACAGGGACAAATAGGAGCCTGAACTCATTGTTGGACAGATGGCTGGACAACAGTGTCTGTATGCATCTATGTACACAATAAGCATTACCTTCTGCATGCCTTGCAGAGCCTGCTGCAGGAAGCTCAGCTGCTGTGAGTGAGTGTTGTCCTCCTCACTCCTAATTGGTTGGTTTTTGCCTTGTTCTTGTTTGAGCAGCTCCACCTCGTTCCTGTAGGCGTCCAGCTGGCAGCGCAGGGAGTCGTTCTCCTCCTTTAATGCCTCTGCTTGGGAAACACCTACATAACAAACAGAGAAAATTAAATATTGTGGTTATCAAGGATCCCCACCAGTTATTCCATTTATTCATCCCTAAAAATACAAATACAGATGAGTCTCAGTTTTACTGTGACTTCTGATATGGTGTTAAGTTTTTCCTCGACCTGGTTGTTTCCTGAAGACACACACACACACACACACACACACACACACACACACACACACACATATACAAACCAAAATATATATATAAACAAACCAAACAAAGACAAATAAAAAAGATAATAAAGGTTGCACCTCTGACATTTGCAGTTATGATTGAATCACTCCTCATTCACACAGGCAACAGCAGGAGGTGACTATTAGAGCATTAATGACAAAAGAGTTAGGACAGAACATGACAGAAAAAGATTGTGTTTAATTATAAACCAGCTGACATTAAAGCTCCAGAAAACTTGGTTTCACATCCCATTATTTTTTCCAGTGTTATTTTATTCACAGCTGGACGACTTCTTTGACTTGGATAGGCATCAAATTTACGTGCCATCTGTCGCTTGATCAACTTCGGCACGTTCTATAATGAAGCATTCTGTATTTGCTGCAGCTCTGATCTGCACCTCTGACTGGATTCAACTCCCCAACAATAGCAGCTCAGGCACAAATGTAGCCATCAATGCCACAAATAATGGAAAAAAAACACTCTATCTCAGAAATGAAGGTGAAGAAAAGACTAAAGAATATCAGATGTGAAATGTTGATGTTTTGACACACAAGTAATTGGTACTCATCTAATTTAGTAATAACTACATTAGTGTTCACAGGCCAGAGAACATTGATCTTTGACCTCTGCCTGTAAAGAACTGTAAAATTTCAGGACTGAAAACTTTATTATACTGAAAAAAAAATCCAATGGCAGACCGCCCTTTGGTACAGCTCCTGCTACAGCAGGTCTTGCCAGGAAAACATTTTGCTGTCTACGCACACACACAGATTCACAAGATGAAAATCATGCCAGCTACACTATCACGGCTGGCAACAAGATGCGGTTATAACCTAGGTTTAAATTGGGCCCATCTCAGCCCAGGCACATTTGCTCTTCACTGTCATCAGGGGACATCCAGCCTCACAGATCTTTAACAACGTATGTATCTTTATAATTCTTTGTCTTAATATTTCAGCCAAAGACTAAAATACATCTTCACACAAACCATTGGGTTTGATACTAATGTGAAAAATGTAGTGTGTATGAAGTATGGTTTCCCTTGTACTGTCAGTGTGTTTCTCCAAAAGCCACCTTACATATCTGCCCTCTGTTTGGTCAGTCAGACAAAACAGATACCAGGGGCAGATGAATTCAGGGTACTGAGAGAAATAGATCAGAATAGTGACACAGAGACTTGTTTTCAGTTTCCTTTTGCAAAACTAAACTGCTATGACATTCTGCTTAAACATATGTATCGACTTCAGCTAGCTGACAAGCTCAAGTTGCTCAAGTGTTGAGGAAGATAGCGGGGTTTGCAAAGAACAGCTCATATTGCCCACTGTTCAGTTCAAAGTACTTTGATCATTTACAGGCAAAAACATTTCTGATGTCTATGTAAATAATTCTTCTCTTAATGTAATTATCTAAAAGACTGGCCAAAGTTCTTAATTATTTCAAATTATTATGCTACTCTCCCAGTGGTAGGTTAACAGCACCATCTCGCTATATGATACAGACTGACATAAGTATGCACTTACATTAAGTAAACATAAAGCAACATAATCTTTAAAGTTTGATTATTCACCTTCTTTATGTTCATTTTCATTCAAATGTGGCCCTTTGTATGCAGAAATACTTGGCTTGGTAAAATAAAATAAACAAACAAACAAACAACCCCCCCCCCCCCAAACTCCA
>VUQJ01038819.1:7147-17735 GCA_015108635.1 Andinoacara biseriatus | reverse complement strand
CTCCCCCCCCCCCCCCCCCCCCCCTGTTAAGATGTAGCATCAGTTTATCTTCTTTAATGCTCTTCTTCAAATCTTGTTCATTTTTAAAAACAATTACAAAACAATGCTTTGCTCATGTAATGCAAGACACTGTCTTACAAGAAGGTCCTTTTAATCGTTTTTTTTTTACACTTGATTATAGTCTGAATCTTCCCAAAGTAAGTGAAATAAAATGCCAGTGCAATAAGATTATTACACTTGGTAAGATTATTGAAATAAGACAAAATATCTTTTCATTCTAAAGACTAGAAATTTCAATAATCTTACCAAGTGTAATTATCTTATTGCACTGGCAGATTATTTCACTTATTTTGGGAAGATTCAGACTACAATCAAGTGTAAATATCTAGTTTTTAGACAAAACACATCTAATAATAATCTTACACATTCAGCTCTTGCTTAGCATATCACTCTCAAAACAAGATCAAAAATTCTTTTTGGTTCTGGAGTTCAGCTCATGTACTAAGCGTAAGGTGGGTTGTTCGATCCTTGGCTGATTCGGTCTGTGTGCCAAAGTGTCCTTGGGCAATCCTGAGTTGCTCCATGTCTTAGATCTCAGTGTGCAGATAGTAAAGAGTCTGAAGATTCAAGAGGGCCTCAAATGTCTTATATAGTTCTTAGGAGTGACTTTATTTTTTGCTCTTTTAGTCCTGGCTGCAAAAACTTTGAAAGTAAACGTATTGTTCTATAAGTCTTAATAAATTGACCTAATCTGAAAACAGGGAACCTAAGTCTTGTGGTTGTTAACCTACTGAAATGTGCAAAAACACCTATGTAACAATTTAAATTGTTTGTATTTGGTTTTTTTTTGCACTTGTTGTGATTGCTAAAATAAGACTGATACTCTTTTACATATCATAGCAATGCCTTTACTTAAGAACAAGGTAATTTAACTCATCAACTGTGCTGCATCTCAACCAGGGCCCTGTACTATGAAGCAAGTTCAGTTTAACCAGCATAGCTTTCCATTATCTGGATTAATTTACCCTAACACTGGCAAACGGGATAGGTGGTGACACAATGCTGGTTATCCACACAGTAAGTTAACCCTGGCTTTTACCTGCACATTCATATTCATATTTTTAAAAGGAAGATAAAAATTTGGAGAGGTACAGACTGAGACCAACACAAAGCAGACATTGTGTGTGTGTGCAAGAAACAAAAAGAAACAAGAGCCCTGGCTAAAACAAAAGACCATGAACCAACCACACAGTGGGCGGTCAGATTCAGGTTTGTTCCCTGAACTAGTTTTGGTAAATTATCCTTTCATTCTCTTCCACCTATCCAGTTCAGGGTCACTAGAGCCTATCCCAGCTGTCATACAGCAAGAGGCAGGGTACACCCTGTACAGAGAGACATCAGTTTACCTTCTTTAAACCATTCACACCAATTAACCTAACCCCAGTAACTGCATGTCCTTGGACTGTGGGAGAAAACCCACACAGAAAGCCCAAGGAGGATTCAAACCCACACCTTCAGCTGTAAGGCAGCAGTGCTAACCACCACGCCACCGTGCTGCCTGTTTTGATAAACTAGACTAACAGAAACAAGAAAACAGAAAACAGAAAACAAGACTGACATTAACGCCCAACTCAATTCAACAAAAGCTGTAAAAGCAACAGAAAGACAAAGCCAGTGATGATGGAAATGAGGGAGGAGGAGAGAGGGTTCAAGATGCCAGCTGCCAACCACCCTGCTCCACCTTCTCTGGGTTTATATGTGTGCAAAGAGCCTTCAGCAACCAATTAGCAGTAAGAATAAATCAGAGAATTGAGACAGCAGGTTAATGAGGGTGACAAGAACACAAGATGATGACTGAACTGCACTGAGATTGTGTGTAAGTCAGACCATTTTACATTTTTCAAGCCAGACAGTTGTGTGATAAGATTTGAATGTAAATCATCATAAGATTTAAAGGTAAACCTGGTTCGTGATTAAATCTTAAACGAGTATCTGTGCCTCATATAGCCTGTACATTCAGTGGTTACAGAAATCCACTGTTCTTTTCCTCCTACTGCTCCCAGGATTGCAGGGGTCCTGTGTCATTTAGTGCATGGACAGCCTGCAGAGTGCAGCCTCCACTGAGCTGAAGCTTGTGTTTCTGTATTTGCAGTACAAACAAGACAAGTAAAGAGAAACTACTCTAAACTCGTGCAAGCCTTGAAGTGTCTTTTTGTCCAAGTGTGCAACACAGAGGTAGCTGTCATGGAAGAAACGTAGATCTGTACATCCATACGCCGCAGATCCAAATGTTTGGGAACCAGGTACAGTGAAAGGAGGGAAGTATTAGATTATCCAATCACTTCACGGCTGTTGTTTAAAAACAGGGATGACAGCACTCAGTATCTCCAGGGAGGCAATCGTATTGTGTTTTCTCTCTCTTTTTCTAAAGTTCCACACATGATTCTGTAAGCAGTAAACAAAAAAAAAAACATCACCTGAAAGATTATTATTTAGATTTAGTTTAGATGGTGATATGATGAGCATTTAAAGTTACAGAAAACACTGCAGCGCCTGCCACATCTTTCCATCTCATTAGTTTAGCTATGGTTTCGAGTAATGTGTATAATCACTCAAAGCGCTGCAAATAATAGTTCATATTGAGGACGGCATATTCTATAATAGCTTGAAGTGATGTTATCATCACTGCAGGAGGAATTGGAATAATGTGTTGGTAATAAATTTAATCAGGTAACTGTGGAGGCACCCTTTCAAGACATTTTCAATGATTGTTTTAAATGAATTTGTTATATATCATCTTCATCATTATTTTTGTTGGTTTGTTTGTTTGATATTTTTTCTCTTGTGAGGTCACAAACTTTGATCGGCTGAGGCAGTTTATCATAAAAATGTTGATCTCTGATCAGCAGCCATTTGGAAATGTCAGGATGTGCCAGAATTTGTAGCCAAGGGACGATAATTTCTTGTTTACATTTTGTTGTTTGCTTCTAATCAGTGAGTTTATTGAATAGTCATGTCTGAGCATGCTTTGCATGCAGACAGGCACTCTGTGAGGAGAGCAGCAGCCGAGGGATTTAATGTGCCGAAAGTCAAAACTATCACTTATTGTCTGACATCAACTTTGTGTTTGTGCTTTATAAAATTTGTCTGCATTTGTAAACAATGGGTTTCCCTTTTGCGTGTGCAGGTCACATTAAAGATATGCAGCGGCAATTTACTGCAAATGGCAAAAGCCACAATTTCTTATAGTTTTGCCTTTGTAAACCACTACAAGAGACTTTAAATTAAACAGTTAATATTTGATTGAAGTGCAGACGTACAACTTTATTCAATGGTTTCTCACAAACGTTTTGTTTAGGAATTACAACCATTTTTATTTTAACCTCCTGAGACCCTGCAATCACATATGGGAACATTACATTTTGGCTTTGCTGCACCTTATACTGCGTTATGCTCAGTAGTGTTTTAGATTTTGTCAGGCCATGTTGACTTTGCTGGGTTACGCTCCAAATAATCCCATTGTCCACATCTGAGGAAATGTTTTTTTCACAAAAGTATGTAACAACCATGTACAAAATACAACTTCCTCTTCAAAGAGGAAACTTAGCTTATATACATATCAGGTCCATCTAATCACAAATATCTAGTAGAAATTAAAAATGTATCACAAACAGGAGCTCAGGTTTCAGGAGGCTACTATAAGTGATCTTCAGTGGGGAGTATGTTGAGGTTCAGGCTTTGAATTTCAGACACTGTACCTTACAAAATATTGTTTGAATCTCATGATTGAATCTCAGCCTGTGAACAAGTTTCAACATCAAATGTTTTTAGAACACAGTAAAACTATCTGAAGGCTGCTTTTATAAACTCACTTTAAACTACATTTTTAGTTCCTTCTTAGAATCTTAAAGTCATTTAATTCTCATCTTCACTGAAATATTTATATTATTCCAAAGATCCAATGGTTTTTCCATCAGTGTGACCAATTCCGATATGATAGATGATTGATCATTGATCAGTTTGTTATGGTTCTAAAGCTTTTTTACAGTTTATTTAAACAGTTATTGCTACAGTAATATGCAGTAAATGTTTCCAGCACACAGAAACTGGCTGACAGTCTGACAGCTCCATTACCGTCCAAAGAGTCACAGTTGGAAAGATGAAAACTACAGATTTTATTTTGAGCTGATAATTAATCAGCGACGTAATCACTGTCTCCGTCCTTACACTGATTAAAAAAGCTCTTGTGTTAAGTACAAAAGATAACAAACTAACATCTAACTTGAATTTCAGATTAAATTTTAAAGTATAAAAATGTAAACTTTTGGCAATTAATCTACACCGCTATGCGCTTTGATGGCATTTTTATAACTGAGGAAAGAGAAAGCTAGTTTGGGTGCAGGAGGAGGGGAGGAGTCAGAGAGTTTGTTGAAGAAAACCTGCCAGCAGACAGGCTTAGTTTAAAAGAGTCTGTTACCCTGGTAACTGATTCAGAGTTAACAGACTGAGAGTTGTTAGCTAAACCTGCTCCCTGGAATAGCGCTCTGGACTTGAACCTGGAAAAATAAAGAAAATGGAAAACTCCTGTTTAAATTTCACCTTCAGATAAACTTCAAATTCTCACCTGTTCAGAAGTGTTAAAACCTTTTAACCCTTACAACTGTCTCCAGCCTTTGAATTTTTGTGCCTGTGAAAACCATGGATGATGAATTCCCAAAGCTCTTTGCAATTTTACACTGAGAAACATTTTCAGTGTATTTTATAGTTGTGACTCATTCTTCATGTTAACTTCTGAAAAACTGAATGGTAAAAACTTCCCATTTTCTAACTTGTGACATTCTATCTTTAAAGCTATGTTTTAAATGATTTGTAAGTCATTACATTCTGTATTTATTTTCATTTTTAAGGAACATTCCAACGTTTTTGGAAATCTCGTATGTGTGAGAGAAGGGGCCTCTATCTTGAAATGCTCTTGACTTGTGTCAGGATAACCGCAATCCCAATCTTTGATTGCCAGCCCATATCAAACTTAAGGTGCAGTATGATGTCTTCAACACATTTGTGTTCCCTCTCTCAGAGTGCTCTCATTTTGAGATTGTTTTAAGATGCTTAATTAAACCATGATGTAATTTCAGTGCTTAAATAAAAAGACATTTTGGGAAGAAGTTTATTTGCTTTCTTGCTGAGCACAATTAGAAGGATTATACTACTCTCAGTCTGTAGCTTAGCTTACCGTAAATAGAGGGAAAAGGCATAAACAGTTACAGTGGCTCTGTCCAAATGTAACAAAATTTGCTAAGCAGTGTCTCTCACAAACTGCACAAATTGAAGGGCTCGATGTTAACCACCCAAGTGCAGTGACAAGCTCAATGTGGTCTGGCTGAATGGACTGCGTGGGCGTCTCCAAGTACAGCTGCTATTTTGGCTAATGAAGGCGCAGCAGTGCAAAGTGCAAAAGAACTGGATGAAGTGGACCTTAAATTGGATGGTTTGGTGATTAATACATTCACCCTTAGACAATCCCATCACCGGTCCCTTTGCAGTGCAACATCTGTATGATACTACTTATGATACTATTGTATGATGCTACTTTTTCTTGCTTCCAGTCTTATTAACCAGTCAAAGTGCTGATGTGCTACAAGCCACATTAACTCACTCACTCTCACACACACACATATTCATGCAACAGTTTCACATTGCTTTCACTTTTAGACACTAACACACTATATTAGATTGATGGGAGCAAGTTTTTTTGGCTTGAATTTCTTGCCTAGATACAGTGCAACATGTTAAAGAAAAAGGGCTTGGAGGGCAGGGGTGGTGGTAGTGGTGGTGGTTGAAATTTATTTTTTAACATAGCAAGAAGAAAAAATATTATTCATGCATCTAGTAGGAGTGGGATGTAGGAAGTCAGAAGGAGAAGATAGGAAAAAGTTAGCAAGTTCCAGCACAAGCTAATGTCCAGACCTTGATGTCACTTTAGTTTCACTTTGGTGCCACACTGTTGCTCAAACCAGGAACTTTCTCACCAGCTGGGGCCTGTCTGTGTGCTGTTTGCATGCTCTCCTTGTGCGCCTTGTGTGGGTTTCTCCAGGTACTCCAGCTTGCATGTGACTGTAGTGTAAAGCCCTTTGAGTTATCAGTGAGACTGGAAAGTACTATTTGAATGCCAGCACATTACATTAAATAACTCTCTGAGCAGGATGTAAAAAGTTTTTAGCGTTCTGATTTTATTCCCCCTTTTGAAAAGAGATTTGTCTTCTAGTCAGATTAAATGCAGGACACAGTATCATATAATGAAAACAGACACCACCTGTTACCCCATAAAGGACTATTTTTTTAAATATATTTTTGTGAATCATACCAAATTTTAATCATAAGCTTGAAATTTCAATTACCAGTTTCCTTTTGCAGTTTTTTCTTTCCCACTGTGTCAGAGTATAAAAATATGGCAAGAGGTAATTGTGCCCAATGGGGAATATCAATTTTGAAAAATATAGTGGACCTCAACTGTGCAGCCTAACAGTGCAACAGTAAGTTGAATTTAGAAAGTGAATACAGCAGAGAAAAACACAGCTTGGGTTCTCTCTCTCTCTCTCTTTTTTTTCCCCCCAAAAGTTTTAAGAACGTTTCTGGTTTGAAAAAGATAAAGTAACCCATAACACCCATAATAAGAATCTGGATTTCTACAACATTCCATAAGCGAGCCATCATGATTAGGCCTAAAGGAGACAGGGCACAAAAGGGAAGAATGGAAAACCAGATGCCTCAGGTCCCAGGCCCCCCTAATGGCACCCATGCCAGACAGGCTATCATTGGCACATATCAAGCTTACTATAATCTTGTGCTTCTTTATTAAATTGGTCTAAAAACACTGTAACTACATTCACCTCACTCTGTGTGGGATCCTGTCAGCTGCCTAGAGTGAATTTCATGTTCATGGCCTGATCACTCAGAGATCTGGTCACTACATTTCCATAAAAATGTCCATATCTGTCACATCTTTCTATAGAGCAGTATTTGGTTTAAAAAGGGGTTTGTTACTACTTATGTCCCAAAATGTCAAACCTTGACTTACCTTTTTTGCAGTAACAACCTAAAATACCCTACAATTGCTAAATGCCTAATAATAAAAAAAGCTACTGTAAACTGCTGGCAGCTACTGTTTTACAAGTCCCTGAAGGACTTACATTAAGTCAGTACATAAACAGAGAAAAGCTGTTGCTATGATTGCTGCGTTCATTTTCATAATCCTTATGAAAGCCAACAGAAGAGCAATACTGTCAGTAGGCACCTTTCTGTCAGCACTGTGCCTTAACCGTGACAGCTGTGGCTGATGAGGCAGCGTCAAGAGGCTCATCAGTGCTCCAGCAGCCTCCCTTTGCATGGCCTGCCCTCCATTAACATTTTATTCTGTCATGCACTGTTGTGATAAGCCCACGTCTTTTCAAGTGCAGGTGAAAGAGGCTGACGGCTCATTTGCAGCTAGAATGGTACATGGCAAACAGGTGGACTACATGTGGCTATGCATGCGCTACTGGTTAGGTGAAAAACTAAATGCCAATTTTTTTCTCTTGAAAACATTTACTTAAGATGATGACACCTTTTCTTAATGCATGCTTCACCCAGTAATGGCAAATAGTCCTAAAAAGCTTTGAAACACCTTCATTCACATATGTGACTGAAGTTTTCTGCAGTTGCTGGTTGAAGTGTGCCATTATTGTATATTGATTTTTCTCAACAACAAAAAAATCTTTTCTGTATGGCTGGTCACATATTGATCTGTCTTTCCATTTGCTCAGAGCTTTGGCATATGAACACTTGTCCATTGTCTGTCCTCACAGTAGTGAGCAGAGATCTATATTTTTCTGTCGCAGCCAGCAAGCACACTGGGATTCAGCAGTGGGTGACATTTCTCCTGTCACACTATCCAGTTTGGTCTAAACTGAGCCTGAGTAAGCAGTCCACATCCAGCCACCCCCTGCTGAAATATGCTACCACCATCCACAGCTGGAAAACTTTGTTGGCAGGTGGGACACTTTGTTACATCTTTGATTATGATTGAATAGGTTGTGTTCTTGATGTAAAAGTATTTCCTCATGAGTGCTTTATTTACTTTTTATCTGAAACTAGATGCCCAACACCGGGATGCTTTTTGGTTACCTTAAAACGTTTGCTTGCTACTTGTATTATTTTCAGCCTTGATCACAGAAAAATATAAACTTTTATGTCTTTTACAAAAAGGTTATAGTCAGACCAGGAAAGGTTGTTAAAATTTTGTGACAAAATCAGTTAATTTAAAGGAAGGCGCCGCTCTCAGTGGATTAACTGCTCAAAGATGGACAGCTCAGGTGGTCGAGCAGGTCTTCTAGCAATCAGAAGGTTGATGGCTTGATCCCCGGCTCTTGAAGTCTGTGTGTTGAAGTATCTTTGTTAGTATGTGAGTGTGTGTGTGTGTGTGTGTGTGTGTGTGTGTGTGTGTGTGTGTGTGTGTGTGTGTTAGATGTTAGACACAGTGCTTAGGGATAGATAAAAGTGCTGTATGTGTGATTGGGTGAATAAGACATTGAGTGCTCAAGTTGAGTAGACAGGCGGTGTACTGTTTAAGTACCACTCCATTTACCACTGTTTTTATACTTTTATGAAAAAAAAATGACTGACTTTGAAAAGAGTCCTGCCAAAAACACACAAAAAACAAAAACATAGGCTTAGTGTTTTCAGACACAAAAATTAAGGATTATATTTTCAGCCAAAAACCCAAATCAGGGATCACAAATGAGAACAGTTACTTTTCAAAATTCCTTTAAACATACAACATTAGGCTTCAGACCTAGTGGGACTTCAGAATCCAGTAAATGAAGTCACAGTAGCTACGTCCATCTTTTATACTGTCTATGGAAACAATGTGCATCAGAAAACAGAATAAAGTGCACAAACTTAGAATGCAGCACCAACTACTGTACATTACAGTAAAGTCACACTACATATATGTATAGTATATCCTTCTATGTAATTAGCAATGCCATGACCTACACCTGTAAAACAAGATTGATAACATGTTTGTTTCAACTAAACCACTTCTGAGAACGTGCATTTCTATTTGCTTTCAGTGGAAGGGCAATTTCACTACCACTACAGTGTCCGATGGGCTTTGCTGTTTCATACAGATCTTAAAAAGTTTAAAGTCCTTTGACTGCAAACAGTATTGAAGTCATTGAGTAATTCTGACTGACAAAAGTAAAAACTGTTCTGATGAGTTGTGAGATTCAGATGAGAAATACGTCCACACAATGACAAAACAGCTTTAACAGTGACGTATGCGTAGAAACAATATCAGTGAGTACAACATGAAGGAGAAATGCTAATGTGGTGGCAGAAATGTGTTACTGATTTGAGAACTGCATTAAGAGTGGCGAGAATGATGTCGCTGATGTGAGAACTGCGTCAAAGTGATCAAAAAACTGTAAACAAACAAATCAAGTAAACATTGTAAATGCTGTTTAGAGAGTAAGTGCAAATTAGGCAAATTATGTTTTCCATATATTTCCCTTATACTACTTGCACTTTTTAATCAAATATTTAAATAATACGCTTTTACATTCAGCTATCGCTATGGTAACGCGTGGTTGTTCAAAGCATTTCACACTGCACACAGCCACCCTGTTCATTCATACACTCATGGTGTCAGGCAGTGAGTGACCAACCCTGCAATTAGTGGACGAGCTGCCCTTCCTCCTGGATCACAGCTGACCTGACTGAAAGATAAAAAAAGTCTCAGTTATATATAAAGATTTGTTTTTTTGTTACGTGTCTAATTTGAATGGGTTTTCTACTGTTTGTTTGGATTGTTTAAATCTCTTTTTAAAAATGTATACGATGTCCTGAAATTTCTTTAGTAGAAAACATACAACTCTAATACCACCTAATAAAAAGATATGACTTCATTTGTGACTGATACTGTCATTGCCCATGCATTACATAAATCTTAATCCAGCTTTTAAAAAATATTATATTCCGACAACAATTTTGAGGGATGGCACACTTTCTTTAAACAATAACGTCAAACATAGTTGAGGAAATATGAATGTTGTCAAATGTCCTGAGATGTTATTAATAACTAATCTCATTATCTGCTTTCATGTTTATTTTAGTTTCAATAAAGTTTTGATGTTGTTGTTGTTTGTTGGTCTTGTAAGTTCACTTTTACTAATGTGCATCCAAGTCATAACTTTCATGCTACACGTATCTTCTATAAAGATATAGTATTATATAGTATGTGGATTTAGTGTCAGATATAGTATGCATAAATTCTGAGGTTATATAAGTTTCATATTACACAAACTTGATTTGATTGTTATTATTACAAGTTTCAGTTGAAACACTGAAATTGATCTGTACTGTGTCCATATGGGACCTGACCTCAATAATAGAAACTGTAATGAATAATGAATGTAAGGCAGCAGGGATGCATACCCACATCTTTGCATCTCTCACCTCTTTGCTCCACAGACAACATATGATACATACATATTTGCTTCTCAGGTATTTTTTAAAATAATTAAAAAAAAAAAAAAAGCTTATTCAACAC